>JAQFJA010000009.1:18662316-18673217 GCA_029874485.1 Naso brachycentron | reverse complement strand
CTGAGTCGCTGCTGCAGGAGCTGCTGGAGGACTACAGCCAGGGTGAGCAAAGAAGAAGAAAACAAAGAGAACAAGTCAACCAGCTGTGACGGCCTATCGTTCAATTATTGACGAAGGAGTCGGAGCAGGGAAGGGGAAGACGACGAGACACTAAACCTCCACCTGCTCCATCAGAGGCTGAACCGCTGAGGATTGTCCTGCTGGGGAGGACAGGGACAGGCAGAAGCTCCTCAGGAAACACCATCCTGGGCAAGTCAGCCTTCTGCGTAGACGTCTCCCCCTGTTCTGTCACCACACGCTGCCAGAGAAAGACTTTCACAGTAGATGGGCGGAGTGTGTCTGTGATCGACACTCCCGGTTTCTTCCACACGCAGCTGTCCCCTGAGGAGGTCATGGCAGAGGTGGGACGGTGTGTTGTCCTGTCCTCTCCGGGGCCGCACGCCTTCTTGGTGACCCTGCAGCCTGGCAGGTTCACCCAGGAGGAGAGGGACACCTTAGAGTGGATCAAGGCTACATTTGGGCCTGGTGCCACCAGGTTTACCACCGTGTTGTTCACCTGGGGAGACCAGCTGCAGGGCAAACGCATCGAGGACTTCCTGGAGGAGAGCGACGAGCTGTCCGAATTCATCAGCAGCTGCCATGGGGGGTACCACGTGTTTGACAACCGTGACCAGGAAAAGACAAAGGAGTGCCCACAACAGGTTGCACAGCTTCTGAAGAAGATAGACAAGACTGTAGCGGATAACGGAGGTGGTTGCTACAGCAACGAGATGTTCAAGGAAGCTGAGAGTGCCATCAGAAAAGCACAGGAGAAGATTCTGGGAGAAAGAGGAAACAAAGCAGAGTCCCCTCAGAAGGAGGCTGCAGAGAAAGACGAGCACGAAACAGAGAGGGAGGAAGAGGAGGCCAGGAAAAGGGCAGAAAGGCTTTTCTGGTCTGAGCTGGTGACCGCACTAGGGAGAGGTGCAGCAGAAGGGGCAGGGATCATGGGGAAAGACAAGGGGAAAGGGAAAACTGTGAAGAAGGTGAAGGTGGTGGAGAAGGCAGCAGCTCTGGCTGCATCGCCACTCTCCATCCGGTCGGCTGCGAGAGCGGTGGAGGGGGCTGTGAGAGAAGGAAGTAAGGTGTTATACAAACACCGAAAAACTTTACTGCACTGAAGGATGCCTGACTGACTCCGTTATAGTCAACACAGAATGATGAAGTGAACAAGAAATTCACCTGACTGTGTTTTTTCACTGTTTATCTTTCATCTGATGCTGTTCAATATCAGCACAATGCACCAGCACTTTGAGATCATACCGTTAAATAAGAAGCGTGTGTGTGTGTGTGTGTGTGTGTGTGTGTGTGTGCTCACTATAGAAAGGTAAACATCCTGGTGCAATGCAGTCCATGTGAATTGTGAACAAAAAACACACCTTTCAATTGAGAAAATTTGTGTTATAATAAAAGTCATGACAGAAAACGGTGTGCATGTCTATGGAAACAGAGAGCAGCCATGGTTGCTACTCTCTTTTTTAACTCTGTTATGCTGAGATCATGAAATAATCGTCTCATTATCACAGGATAACAGCTTGTTACTTTGAGATAACACATTTATCCCATTATCCTGAGATAACAAGCCATTAACCCGCGATAATGTGGTGATTATTTTGTGATCTGGAGATCAAAGTCGTTGTTTTCAAGTCACAAGAAAGTCTCAAGTCTTTGCTCTCAAGTCCTCAACTTTAAATTTCAAGCCCTAAACAAGTCATTAGCACTTTTCTAATCATTTAAATTTAGACAAATTGTGGAATCTCCTAAAATTATTATTCACTTCTTAAAATAGCGTTAAGACATTAAGACAACGTAACCCACTTCTTCATGATTTGTTCTTAAACTTGATTTAATGCTGTCAGATGCTTCACAGTGGATTTGTGGGGGAAATAGTGTCGACCTTTTGGGGATGAAAAGCTTTAAAGTTAGTTGATTCAGAAAATGAAGGGAAACATATTGATTCATGGCACTTTTTAAAATAACATACATTTAAATCTCAAGTATTTTGAAGTCAAAAGGCTCAAGTCCAAGTGAGGTCACGAGTCCTTGAAGTTACAGTCCAAGTTGAGTCTAAAATCATCAACTTTGTGATTTGAGTCTGATTCTATTCCAAGTCATGTGACTCAAGCCCACACCTCTGTTTTCCAATTACAATGGTTTAATTTATCTGGTTATTACACAATAATGAACCTTCACCTCGAGACCAAAGGATAATTATGGAGAAATCAAAAGAGAGTCTGAATGATAACACAGATCTCTGCCACTGTCAGGGAGGATCCATCGCTCAACAGGAAATAAAGGTATACGTGTGCAGTTTCGTCTCCTGCAGTGAGAGCAAACAACTACGACGTACGGATCATCAGGAAAACCTTATGTTTGTAATAATCAAAGACGTTGACCAACTCCCATCCCTTCATCAGCCAGCAGCTGCTCAGAAAAAGTCTATATTGTTTTAATGGCAGAGGTAAAGACATTATTAAGGCCATGAGTTTTCTGAAAGACTTGCACATCTCACTGTGTGACCCACACAGCATCACTACAGACACTTTCCAGTACCAGTCCTGCTCTGATAAAAATTATTAGTAAAGAGGAAACCACCTTTTATTTTGAAAATGGACTTCGCTAGCTAGTTACCAGCGCACTAAATTATCTTGCTACCATGAGATAACAAGCACTTATTCTGTGATAACCAAATGGTTATTTTATGATCTCAAGATAACAGAATGAAAAGTGAGAAGCATCCATGGCTGCTCTCGGCTTCTGAACAAAACATGTGTGTCAAAAAACCCAATAAATGTGTTACATAGATTTAACACACACTTCCACCATTTCCCTATTTTTATCACTGAAAAATGACAGTTCAGTCGAGGAAGTGACCCTGAAAGACAAACAACATATTTCATTTAAAACACTGCAGCAGATTTCTG
The DNA here is from genome assembly GCA_029874485.1 of Naso brachycentron. Classification (NCBI taxonomy): domain Eukaryota; kingdom Metazoa; phylum Chordata; class Actinopteri; order Acanthuriformes; family Acanthuridae; genus Naso; species Naso brachycentron. Next base: position 18,670,254 of record JAQFJA010000009.1, on the reverse strand, counting down.
CTCCATCTTTGGCTTCATTTAAGACATGACAAAATGTTTAGCCCTTTGTTCTCCCATGACGAAATACATTGAAATATAAAAGACAACAGTTAGAGGAAATACAAAAAGGAACATACTTGGCAACAGGGAAAGAAAGTGTTTGCACATATTACAGTGAGCTATTCAGAAAGTGTCTAGCACTACAGAAAAAAGAGGAAGACAGTTTGTGAAAGATTACAGAGAAGTAATTAACAAACATACCACATCAGTCATCGCTGTAAGTCATCAGGAATATTACAGGAAAAGCATAGGAACCTTTTACACAGGAAACACATGTTGACAAAGATAGTCAACATTAACACAAGATCCCCCACTGCATACCCGTCACCTGAGTGGGCGGAGTCATGTCTCCCATGGAGACAGTAAGGAACCACCATCATTTCGCCTCGTCTGGAAGTGTTATAACGTTGTGTGAATGGACTGAAGCAGATGGATTTTGCATCACATGATATTTGTTTGATGTGAGTTTAAATTCATGGTTTCACCCATAAAACCATTAAAATGTCCATTTATGTCCGTTGTGAAGCAAGACGGGAAGCACCAGTTCCTAAAACTTGTACGAGTGTGTTGCTGAGACAGAGACAGGTCTCGAACAAAGTTAGTTTTCTCCTGATTTGTGTTTCTAAAAAATGCCATTTTTGTGACAGAATGTTCAGAGGATATGTGTTTTGTGAAAAATGGGTCCAATATGTATCTGGGTGACAATGGGGCAAAAGAATTGGTGATAACCTGTGATCATTTTCATTTCTCTCATAACAATGAATGGAGCAAGACTGCCTCTAGTCTCCTAAAGGGGCGGGGCCATGGCAAAACCCATGGGACACTGATATGGGAAATGAATGATCAGTGAGACGTCTCTTTTCCTATTAACCATCTCTGGTCTGGATACAATCTAACTGAGTGTGGCACATAAAAGCTACATTTTACACATTCTAACAGAATCCACAAACAAAAATTTTTTTTAGAACCTAAAAGAGAAAGCAAGAAACAAATCTGCAGTTTCTGTCGTGTTACACACTTGCCTGAATATATAGTTCCACGTGCACATCAGGGGACACTTTTCCAGTGTCACATTTGCATCTAGTAAAGAAAAAAAAAAACAGAAATATGCACACACACACACACACACCCACACACACACACACCCACACACACACTGACTCACCCACAAACTACCAATCAGACAGGAAATTATTTTCTACAAATGCACTTAATTTGGTCTACAGAGTGATGTGCAACCATTAGTCCCATTGCTAAACAAACACATGTTCAGTTGAAGGGCGAGGGCTGTGTCCAGATGCTGAACTGCAGCAGGCACGGATTGGCGGCTGAACGGCACAGAGGTCTCCTTTAAATGGGCATCGGCAGGGTCATCTTTCCTTTTCCTCGGAGCACTGCAGACAGGATGAAGAGGAGAACAAGGCAGGCACGATATGAGAGTTTGTGTGTGACAAACGGCGTCTCCTCCTCTGTTTACCAAGGTTAGCTAACACTGTTTATCTCGGTCACCCAACCACATTAGTAACTGCTGCTGAGGAGGACATCCTCCTCAACTGGAAAAGCTGGGCTCAAAACTAAACAAAAGCTTGTGTGGTTTTAGCTGAAAAGACAAAAATGTGAGCTCTAAAAAGATAACAGATAAAATTCTCTACAGCCAACACCTTTCATTACATCATCCTCTTTACTCACCCCTCGTGACATAAAGGTAGAAGAAATCACAGTAGAAAATGGTCTGCACGACGCCGGACACAACGGCGATCTGGTCGAAGAAGCCCTCTGTCTGGTAACGCCACACCCAGTTGGCGATGTAGAGGGCTCGGTACAGGCCGAGGAAGAACAGGTAGTGGGTGGTGATGGACTCTGCTTCGCCCGTCTTAGTGATCATGAAGAGCTGCGGCATTATGGCCACTGCCTCCAGGAAGATGGAGAAGGTCCACAAGATCTGGAGGGAGAAACATGAGTTCAGCTGAAGTTCAACTGATGTGACAACAACATCAATGAAAAGAGATGTACTGTTTGAGTGGCAAACAGGAAGGAAGAAAGTATTTAATATTGTGACACACAATGACACTCAATAGAAAGCACTTGAACTGCCTCTCTGCATTTAACCCATCCATGAGGGGCAGTGCTCAGCCAAAAACCATGTCCAGCTCTGGGACAGCGCTCCAGTCTACACTGGGAGTGTATGTGCAGCATTCATAAAAAATGACCTTCAACTGACAATCCCTCAAGCAGCATGGTTATGGAGTGCCTAATGGCGCACTTACACTTGGCCCAGATGTCCCGTACCCTGCTGCAGCACGACTGCCCCCCCCCCCGCTGCCCTGCATTCACATTGCTTCAGTATCATAGAGCCCGAGCACGCTTGAGCTACCTGATATTATTAAAATACTGAACCATCTTTTTTTTCATTTTGTAAAATTTTTTAAAACTGTGAATCCTCCACAGGCAGTCACAGCGACGTGGGCGCTCCACCTCTTCCTACTGTCCTTAGGCACAGTACGGATTGCCTATTACGAGTGCGTCCTAAGTCGCCTTCTACTTCCTGTCCGTGGGACCTTATTTTAGAAAAAATATGAACGGTAATTAATGAACACAGACAAATTATTTTTTGATACCCTTAAAATTATACACCAATCACAAATATGATGTTTGTCAATTTAAAAAATAACTGCAGGTCAAGAAAGTCGCAGTTAATCACACAACTGCTGAAGTACAAGACTCTGAAAATACGTATTTAGAAAGACTGCACATCTGGTATAAGTGACATCTTTGTGAGGGAAGTTTCCCTCTTTAAGCCTTTCTTATCAGGCCTTCCTGTGTGGACTAGGACAGAGTTCAATCTAGTGTCGTGTAGTCCTCTTTTTATATCAATATCAGCTCGTGCCGGCTGCCCAAGGTTGAGAGTGAGGCTGTTCACATTACTGACAGTTGCAGCTGACTGACTGGCAGACAAGTAGAGATACATGGAAAGAGGGAAGGTCTGAAACACAGCTTGCACACAGGACAGCCTCAGATTTGGTGGGGCAGGACTCTGGTTTACAGTGTATGCTGTCGCTAACTCTCCCTGGTGTATCAAGTCCGTCAATAAACTGTTTCTGCTTCAGACATCTTCTTGTCTCCTGACCTCCTCATTGCCTCGGCTCACCTCTGACCACATTTTCCTTCAGTCCTCACAACGATCTCTGACAGAAGAGACTTACCATGCTTTTAATACTTTTTACTTCTTTTAAAACATTTTCCCTTGTTCTGAAGGAACCAAAGAAGCTGTGCTAAAGTTACAGCCATGTTAGCATTGCTGATGTGTCACTGGATGGTTTCACAAAAACCGCTTAGTGGTACTTAATTATCTTCATGACAAACTGCCACTTTATTGGTTTGTAAATCTTTTAAATTGAAAAACGACATATTTGTGGAGGAGGGCACAACTGAAACAGGACTGAAAAATAATTTGCCTCTGACTATTCACTGCTATACAAAATTTTTCCAAGATAAGGTCCCACGGGGTTCACCGGAAGAGACGTGACTTAACTACTCTGTACACCCACAGTGGGGCTGGGTAATATATCAATACTGTGTTGTATCATGACATGAGACGAGATGTTGTGACTGTAAAGTGATGTGATTTTCTGAACTTACCAGACTGTTCTTGTTGCTCTTTTATTTACCTTTTCCCACTTATCCACATAAATGATGATTATTTTTCAAAAAATGTCAGTGGGTCAATATTTTGTGAAATCATCAACAGTCATCCTTACAATGATGTCTCAGGTCGAGGTATTTTGTCTAACATACTGTGATATTTATTAATTTTATCACCTTCATTGCTTATACCCCTCAGAATGCACAACAAGTGTTCAGTCACGACCTACATGATCAATAATTATCGATATCGACTGACATAAAACTTCCCTATCGTGATAGATTTTTCAGCTGTATTGCCCAGGCCAAACCTTCAGTGATCTCACGAGACTTAACGTTATCAAAGATACCGTCTGAGTGCTTCTTTACCTCCATTGGGGTAAAAGCATAGTTTTCCAGGAAAGAGAGCCCGATGACCGGCACCAACAGGAACTCCACACGGAACGTGTCGTTCTCTGAGTCGAACGTGTTCCTGAAGCGCATGTAGATCAGGTAGCAGGTAGCATAGGACAGAGCCAGGAACACCACCTGAGAGCGGAGCAAGAAAGTGATTACTGTTCATGTGAACACCGTGAAATGCTGTTAGTGAGGAAGACGTGCAACCAGGTCCATGCAGGTGTAACTGAACTGCTGCATGCTTTCATCTCAGTGGGCATCACCTGTCTAACTGAGGACAAAACCAGTTATCCTAAATTGTTGCTTTGGTTTTTTGGTTTTTTGCTTTAGTAGAAGTTGAGTGTAAGCAGGTGGTGATTACATATAAAACAAATTAAAACACAAAACAAAGCATTACCACATCATCATAAAATGAACAGAAACAAGTAAACAAAACAAAACAAAAAAAGGACTAGAACTAAAACATTGTACTTTACACAAAATGTGGATAGAAATTTCAGATTGGCATGACAATAATTCAATCTAGCTCAACTGCAAAAAGTACAAGTAGCAAAAAAACCCCACAAAAATAAAAATAATGAATAAAATAGTAGGTCTGCAACTAACGTTTATCTTTATTATCAATTAATCTGCTGATTGTTTTTTACAACTAACTGATTAATCGTTTATTCAATGGATTGTCAAAAAAGTGCTAAAAGAGCTCATTTTAATTTCCTAGAGCCTGATGTGACATCTTCAAACTGCCTCTTTTGTCCAAACAATGGCCCAAAACACAAAGACTCTTGTTTATGATCATAAATGAAACAGAGAAGCAGCAAATTTTCACATGTAGAAGGCTAAATCATCTTTTTATAAATTTGAAAAATGACTGAAATGATTAATTGATTAATTGTTGCAACTCTATAAAAGAGGCATTCTTGAAGAAATCAGAATAGAGACCAGTCACTGTTTTACTTCGGCAGCACATCTTAGCTAACCATCCCTCAGCTTCAGTAAACTTTCCCCATCTATGTGAGTAACTGGGGTTTTTTTGGTATAATATCCTTCCAAAATAAAATGGTGTTTAAAGAAACCCTTAAATATGTAGCTGTTTAATAATTCTTTGATTTCTGTTTTGATTGGGACTTGGATTAGGGAAAGCTTCCTGTGAAAAGGCATGTGTGTCATCTACTCACGTACCTTCATGACTGTGTTGTAAGCAGAGATGAAGCCCGTGAACAAGTCCAGGTACCTGGTGGTGAAGACAAGTGCAAACAGCACCTGAGACTTCCCAGAGATCCCTGAAGAGAAAAAACAAAAAAATGATTTCATTCACTGTCTGGTCAAAAGCAGCTGAGCCCACTCTGCTCACAGCTCACAGATATGAGAAGAAAATATTATGCATCCCCCAGTTTAACAGCAAAAGAGGTCTGACATGAGGATGTAGCCTGTTTAGAGATGTAGGCTGCTGTTTAATAGGTGGAGCAGATTGCATTATCAGTGCCACGTAGCTTCAATTCATGCAGCCTAATGCAAACACTCCATCATGCACTTGGCTGATAGCTCTCCCCACTCTGTATTTGTGAGCACTTCTGTTTTCAGACTTTACATCTGCATGCATGTTGCTGTAGTGAAGCTCCACTGAGTCAAAGTGCAGGGATGTCGGTGCGAGTGTCAGCCTACCAGCACAGGATTTGGACCTCCATATCTTCAGTAACAGGATAATGATAGCCACCAGATGTGACACGTCACCCGCAAGACGAAAGATATTCATGTTTATTTTTCCGTTTGAGCAACAGAAACCGCAGAACAACTCCGAACAGGCCGCACACGTCCTCGGGAGACTGGGAAGAGTTCTGGAGTCTCAAAAAGCAAAGACGCTCTGTGAGTGGCAAATAAACACGGAAAGACGAGTTAAAAGGCTAAAAAAGAAGCTAACAGCTGAACTGTGAAGTCCGAGTCAGTCCGACCGCTCGTTGAGTCGTTTTTAAGCGCATGAAGACAAAAAAGAAATGATATTATCTGGTTAAACTCCCTCAAGCCCAGCTGAGTGTGCAGTACCTCACAGAAAAGTTGGTTCGGAGGAGGTGACGTGGCTGACAGCTCGGGCAGCAGCGTCAAGCTACGCTAGCCAAACTGTTGCAGCCTCTTCCGGTTGTGGGTTTTTAAAGTAAAAGCCATATCTGTCAAAAAGCGGTCTTATCTTGAAAAATAAAAGACGAATATAGAAAAAAGTTCCCCCGTTTTTTGTTCTAAGCCATAAGTATTTCTATATTTGAATGCTGGTCCTGCGATTCGTTACTTTAAAAGATATTGTTCTTTTATTTTGAAGGTACATCCCATATGTACTGCTGTTGACTTTGAATTGATGCGGATGGGAAGATGTGGATCATCATCGAGAGATACAACCCTGAGTAAACAGCAGATGGCGACCTGCGGCAGGCAATAAGGAAGTAGAGCAGTCTTCTGTTTAATAGGAGTGAAATCATTAAAAAATTAAATTACATTAAATTAAATTTTGAAAAATCCATTTTCAGGGTTACTCCTGTCTGATTTCACTACTTACTGAGAAATTACAAGGGAATCACAAACCAGTTGCAGTTTTTGTGTTTGTTTTTTCCCCCGAACATCACAGTGTTACAGTTTAATGCTGTTCCAAAGCCCTCCCCACCACTAAGTCCACCAGAACTGAGGTCCTGGCTCTCTAGGGTGCCCCTCCAGTAGGTAAAATGTGGTAAATTGCCCCATCACCATAAATTTGCTTTAAATGTGTGAAGACTTGTTACACACTAGTACCCCACCACATAAAACAGTTGCCCCTTTTACTATTGTCGCCCCAACACTCAAACATCCTGAATCCACCAACGTCACCCTCAGTCACAGACAGCAGAAGTAAAATTCATTCATTCATTCATTCATTCATTCATTCATTCAGTTGTTGTCAAAGTAGTTGAATCATTTTTATAATTTTTGGTGGCTTTTTATACCTTTAAGAGGTAAACAGACGACAGGAAATGAGAGAGAGAGGCAAAATTGTGTTTATAGTCAGCATCTAAACTTATAAACCACAGTATTGGTGTAAAACAAACTCTGAAAAGAAACTGGACTACCTTTAAATCCTTAACATGTTAATGTTCTCCTCAGCCTTTGTCTGAACTTTAAACATTCACAATTATCCACGTTGTTTTGATTTTTTAAAAATCCTTTTTTATCTTAAATTAGATTTTAGAAGATTTTCAGAGTAAAAATAAAGCTTTTGTGGAAGGCAAATGGAATACAATCTCTTCAGGCATGCCTACATACAAGTCACGCATTTGCCTCCTCCAGTTTTATGATGCTTGAAGAATCATATCCCAGGTCTTCTTTCTTCATCCCGTGACGGCTTGTAGCATCATATTGTTATAAAATACTCCACCCTCTCTGACCTCACCGTCATCTGACCCTTCTGCTCCATCTGCCTCCCTTTCCTCCCAATTCAGATTTTTTAATCACTATCAAACCACTCACCCGCCATTTCTCATCTCTCCGTGTCTCCCATCCTCTCAAATCCCACCGCCTCCACCTCCTCATTCATCCTCCCTCTTAAACCACAAACTGCATCTGAAGTCGGACATCACACACACATCCTACTCTTGTGTTTTGATGCAGTAAAATCAACACGGGGCACCTGAGACACTGAGGAAATGCTTTCAGCCTACTTGGAATGTATCTGTGATTTAGAGAAGTGAGGGGGCACTGCACACCAACACAGCTACCATACACCCCTGAAGCATCCAGCACACAGCCTGGTCCTTTTTTCTGTCACAAGGTTGTTCAGGTGGTGTTCTGTTCTCAAGCAGAAGTGTTTCTAACATCTGAAATCTGATCAATCAGGCTGTAAGA
>JAQFJA010000009.1:18506663-18521381 GCA_029874485.1 Naso brachycentron | reverse complement strand
GATTGCTCTGTAGCGATAATTTGAACAAAATAATTGTCATTATTTACCACATTATATTTTCCCCATTTAACAGTGATGACAGTTGCTGGCGAGGAGATTTACTGTTTAGCCTTTATCCTTAAGAAAAAGAGCTGTGGCTTTGAAAGAGAAATCTATGTAATACTTTCTATTAACATCATTAAGCTTAACCTCACTTTCTCTAATCTCTACAACTTCATATACTAAAAAAACAACAAAAAAAAAACAAACAAAAAAAAAAACTGTTATGAAGCCTTTTAGCTTAATGCTCTTGCTGAGAAAAAGTGACTTTCTATTACAAGTAAATCCCTGTGTTTGCTTTTTTATGGACCAAATTGTAACTTGAGATACAGTTTCAGGATTTTTGAAATTTCAAAGAGATATTTTAAGCACCAATGCTAAAACAAACATACATGCTCATCAAAATATTTGGCAGATTCAAATACCTATGTTGTCTCGCAGTAACTGGTGGTCAGAGTCGTTAAGGCTCGGGGGTCCTGGGGAGCCAAGAACACTACCAGGGGTCATGTAGGGGTCAGACTCTGGGTCTCCACTACTCTGGATTCCCTTCCAGGGTACACCGGGCTGGAACTCTGGTATCAGGGAACAGTAAAGATTTATTGAAATGACATATATCTTATCCTATATTGCTATTGCTAATTCTTAGACATCAAAACTCATTAACACTGTGACCAAAATCCTGAGATTGTGGCTGTAGTTCTTGTTGTGAATTTCAGGTGATTTGACTAAGACTCCTTTTATTTTAAACCTAACAGTAATGCATACTGGCTGGCTGTAAATTTAAAAGCAAATACATGTATTTAGTTTGTTTTCTTTGTGTTTTGTTAAGCGCTTAAGTGAAAACAGCACAACAGTGAATGGCTGTTTTTTTGTTTGTTTGTTTTTTTTTTTTGGATGGTTGTGTGTATTATCTGTATTTTTTATGGTGTACGTACTGTGTGTACTGTGAGCTATGGGATACATAGAATTTCCCTGAGGGGATGAATAAAGTATTTATCTATCTATCTATCTATCTATCTATCTAGCTTCAGAGATATAGTATTAAGTCAATATGCTTGAACACAAACACTGAACAGGTCGACACCTATTTACTGTTCTGTAGTTCTCTGATGACACAGCAGAGAAAGACACTCACCTGGAGGCCAGCTGGATGTGGCAGGTTTGTTTCCCATTTTGCTCCCTGGGGTCCGGTGCCAGTTGTCTGCAGAGCCTTGAGGGGGAATTCCCAAACCATCACCGCCCAGCATTTCATACTGGGAGTAAGGGGATCCTCCTCTAACCTTTATAGCGCTGGGTAAAGGGCCTGGGGAGCAGCACGGAAAAGCAAAATAAGGTCAAACAGATTGACAGGAATACGTCTCATGAGTCACCTAGATTCACAGCAGGTCATTCAGATACACTGTGAGAGAAGGTGACTACTAACGCTGTTTAAATCAGATTGAAAACAGCCTGGTAGGTGGGCGTTCCAAAAGTGTGAATTTTGCCACAAAAAAACATCTGATAACCCACCATTTTTGTGAAGGGCTGTGTCTGGGGGAGAAGGAGCTGGAGAGTGTCCCTCCATCATCCATTTGAAGCGAGATTGCTGTCCTCCGGTGTCCTTCATCCCTCCCATCATGGGACTTAGCTCCATTGCTGACATGTTGCCACCAGCAGCAAGCCCTAACGAACCGCAAAACAAAACAGAGACACATGACATTTTACTCATGTTCCGTTTGCTAACACTGCTTTTCCTGAGTTTGTGTTCAGTAACACTGAGATTGCACTAAATACTAGAGGCTAGAGGCCATTTGAAATGGAGGACTGTTGTTATAGCAACAACCAGCACATATAAATGACTTGATTTATTGTTTTATTGTGTTATTCGGGCTAAAACTGTACTTTTAAAATGCATATAAACATGTTAGTCTGACTGAAATCATACTATATTGAATTTCTCAAAGTCGAGCTAGCGCACCTGGATTATGCTAACGGGAGTCGAATTACTCCTGCGTTTATACCCCTCAATCAGAAGTAAAGTGTAAAGTGTAGATACGAAGTGTACAGCGCTGTAAGTTGCAAAGTTTTCACTGTTTGAAATGGATTCCACTAGCTGTTCGCTAACTTGTTTGTAGTTGGTTGGCTAACCAGAATAAGGTTGAATAGCAACCAGCTGAACGGGGCATCGTAGCAGCGTTGAACAATAAATAAATTCTCCCTTGGCGCATGCATACTAGGACAAGGACAGTAGCTACTAAATGTACCTCGACTTAACTGTGCATGCAAACATACTTGAATAATAACAAAGATAAGGTACCGGAGTTTAAACAAATCAGACAGATATTACTGGATTGTTTTTTTTAGGTTTACCTAGCCAGATTAGCAACAGGATACTGAGACTTCTACAACTTATAAGCGGGTAGGCACAGCTGTTTTTGCCATAACTAGTAACAGTTGAAGTTTTACATAGACTTTTAGTGGCATTAGTTAGGCTGCCAAAATAGTATTTTAGAATGCTATCTTAGTATATATGGCACCTAGCTAGCTAGTTAGCTTACTCTTTTCCCTTAGTACAATTTATACCACTGTGCTGCAGCTCCTGTTATGCTGCTGTGTTGACTTGAATTTCTCCCACGGGGGATCAATAAAGACATATCTTATCTTTAGTGCTAACTTGCTAAAAACATCAGATTTTTGAAATGGAAAAGACCCAAGGAGCATACCAACATCCAAGCTGACAAAAGTTTTCTGCAAATGTAATCCACAGATCTCCTAAACAAGTACAACTCTGAAATGTGAGGCAGCATATATAGTTTATACTATAAAGATTCACAGTTGGTGTTGTATTTTTCAACATTTGCTGTAGTATTGTCAATGGCTTTTAAAGGACATCATGCAAAAAGGGGGCTGCTGGCTGTGAGGTAAAGTTATTGGGGGGGGGCTTAAAACGGAAAGGTTTGGGAACCAACAGCTTTATTTAGTGTTACACATTCAACTGACTACATTACATCTAACCCACACACATTTTTCCTGTTGAACTCACCAGAGTACATCGATTGTGTTTTGGCATGAAGGTCTGATAAGGCCCCCCCCATTCCAGGATGTGAAAGGTGGTCTACCATGGGCTGTTTGGATAGGCCTCCTCCAAGGTGAGAGGGGGAAAGTTTGGAGCCCCCTCCTCCTCCTGCTCCTCCAACTCCACCCTGCTGATGCTGTCTCTGCTGCTGCAGAATAGCCATAATCCTTGCCAGCTGAGAGGGACAAGATTCAACAAATAAAACACCATCAGAATAACTTTGAAGTGTAGTGAATGGTCAGAAATTGTATTGATGCATTTACACCTTATATACCAACATTTAGAGTTTTACAGGCTCTAGTTTACATGACTGACGTATTCTGCAGGCAAATTAGGGGGTGTAGGAGCTTTTAAAAGATTGCATCCTAAAATATGTTAAGTCTTAATATTAATGTGGGCATTTTTCATCTAAATCTTAACATACAATGCGAGTTAAAGAAAGAACTTTTAAACTGTACTGACCCCTTCCCATTTAGTATTATCTGTGGTGTAACTGACAAGAAAAGACAAAACAATGATGCTAAGGTACAGAATTTGAGTTTATTTGTAAGGCTTTGGCATTTTGACCAGGTGGCGTGTTATCACATGTGTCCACATATAGAAAAGACGACTGCACTCAGAATTTTTATCATTACAAAACTTTTCCTAATCATATGACTGGCAATACACGGAATGTTTTTGGCCATGTAGCTCATTAGTGCGTACAGTGGCGTGGACGCAAAACCCACTTAAAAGGTGAATGAACTCACCAATCACTGCGACTTCACCAAAACCAGAATCACAAAAGGTTGAAAGCTGAACATTAATATCACTGTGACTTCACCCAGAATAACACATTTCATGAGTCAGACATGGTGAATAATAAAAAAAAATACATAAACTAAACAAAACAACTTAGTCATCATTGTGGCCCTTAGGTTTCTCACTGTTCATAGTCCAGATCAAACCAACTGTCGGTGACAAACCTTGATGTACTGAACAATGGGACCTTTAAAACTTCAAAAAGCCACAAAGTGTCTACGCCTCATATACAGTCATCTCCTAATTGGTGCCCTGACTAATAAGGAAACGCTATCATACAGTCCGGAGTGTGGCCCTCTTCTCTCTCTCTCTTTTTTTTTTGCTTACATGATACGGTACAGAATATGACCATGCTCACCTGTTGTGGGTCTGGCTGCTGCCTGAGAGGCTGAGGCTGAGGGAACTTCCTCTGGTTCTGCAGAAGCTGTTGCTGCTGTTGTTGTTGTAGCAGGAGCTGACAAGCCTGCAAGGGTATAAACGGTCAAACATGAAAGAAAAAAAAGGATACAGAGGCTACTGCTCCTATAAAGACACTGTGTGTAGATTATGACAGGGTGGGATTATAAAACAAACAATAAAATGTTTATTTCAGTGTGATAAATGACTCTGTCAATCAACCTTCTAACATTGAGTCACGTACCAGATGGAACTGCTGCATGTGAGGGTAAATGTTGCTGAGCATTGCAAGCTGCTGCGGGGATATCTGAGGAGGGAACACTCCTCCACCAACACCACCAACACCTCCAACACTGCCAACGCCACCGACACCTCCAACTACTCCACCCACTCCACCCACACTGCCACCAGGAGAGGGCATCTGCTTCAGCATAGGACCCGGCACCTGCATGTCACAGAAATTCTTTACATGTGGCTGTTGATATAGACAGTAATGTGACAAACAGTGACACTGCATTCAACAAGCTCTATTAATGTCAAATTTATGAATGACTACACATTGAATTTTAAATTATTATTATTATTTTTTTTTTTTTAAGATTTTTTGGGGGCTTTTGTGCCTTTATATACAGCTATACTCTAGCGGATGGAGTGTGATACATTGTTCGGACTGACTACAAGCGACACTGCAGCGAAAGGAGCAGTTGAGCTGATAGTTTATTTATTTAGTTTATTTGATAGAGACAATGCCAGTCAACATAGAACCACATCTACTCGTTACATACAAGTTGATACGACTGACGTTCCACATACAGAGATTATAGCTATCGCTATTTTCCAACTCCAGTCCCTAGTTAGGCTTTTTAGATTAAAACAAAACAAAACAAAACAACCCTCAATAGGACATGCGGAGGGTGAAAACTGAAGCATCGATTATGACAAATCAAAATAGGCCAGAGGGGGACCAAGTGCGCAAAACTTCACTAAAATAGAGACAAGGCGGGGCGCCCTGGTAGCTCAGTCGGCTGAGCAGCATGTGCGGAGGCTGTGTCCTCGCTGCAGCAGTCACAGATTCGATTCCAACCTGCAGCCCTTTGCAGCACGTCACCCCCCCCCCCCCATTTTCCTGTCCAATGGAGAATACAGTATCTTTTCGTATCGTATCATAATGTCTTGTATCGTATCGTATTGCACTGTAAGAGAATTAAAGAAAAAAAAAAAAAACAGAGCCAAGGCAAGCGCTTTTTAAACAAGCGACACCTAGCTGCAGCTGTTTGCTGCTGTACGGTGCCAGTTGGGACATTCTCGTTTAAAAAACGAAAGCAATCAGCTGTTCACTCGTTCACTTGCGTTGCATCTAGTTAGGAATCGGTGTGTGTGTCTAAGGCCAAATCAGTTAGGGAAGCAACAATTAGACAATGTTGCAAGGTGTCAGATAAATAGGGAACAGATAAATGATGGGAAAATAAAACAACTAAATAAACAGTAACACACAGTGCACAGGAAATAAATTTAGAAATTATTCAATGATGTTTTAACATTGTGTTAATGATCCCTTTAAAGCTACCCTCTATTATTTATTGCCTGACCACAAAGCAACTAAGCAAAACTATTCCACTCAAAACCTTGCAAGCCCCACAAACAATTTGTTGAGTTTACATAAGAGGAATAACATCACTGTGGATTTACTGCACATCACTTTGCCCACTACTTAAGATGAGCAGTGTCAGAATCAAAGGCAGTATTTATTTAGTGCTGAAAATCACTCAACCAACTGTGGAGACTCCATCTCTCCTACAACATTCATCATGACTCATAACACCAGAGACAGAAGCCAACAGACCTGAGCAGACAGGAACTGATGAGGCACTTGAGCACGTAACCCCTGGGAGGGGTTCATTGGATGCATGCCAGGCTGGTGCATCCCTCGAGGTGGAGGCATCCCTCCACCACTGCCAACGAACACGCCATGGCCACCCATCTGCGGTACAATAGAAAACATACGATGTCAGCAGAGAATCTATAGTGAGCTCCTAATCTCATTTCATTCCTAAATACTGCGCAATTCGCACTTTAGTGAAGTGTAAAACCCATGCAGCAGATATTGGTGATAGTTAAAACGTATGATACAAAAAAACGTTGAAAATAGAAGGTCTGTGTATTTAATATAAACAGACTCATACCTTTTCACCATAGGGTCCAATGTCTACAGGACCCATGTCTTTGGAACTAGGTATTCGGTAACCTCCTCCACCTCTTCCTCCTCTCCGCATCTCGCCGTTATAGTCAGTCATTCCTCTCTTGTCTCCTTCCATCTTTTTGTCAACACTTGGGTCATCACCCTAAGACACAACAAATTAATTTTGTGACTTCAAACTTGTTCATACAACAGAAACAGATGCCTCATTGTTAATCCATTCCTCAGAATAACATTAGGAATATGGGTGGCAATTGTTTATTTAACATTTGATTACTTATTTTTATCATCAGTATTATTTTCTAGTGAACTAACATCTTACCAGGAGACCCATGTTTGAAAACTGACGTGACACTGGGTTCATCCAGCTGTCTCCTCCTCCACTCTGTAGAAAAGAAATTTAGAAATTATATTTTGTCCACAAAGAAGAATAACGGCTCAAATGTAAATATATCATAATGTAACTTGTTTTGTTTTAATACAATGAACCAAGAGAGGCCATGTAAACTTGTTAATGTGTCCTCTTTTGCTGCTGTAATACTGTAAATTTCCCCACTGTGGGACTAATAAAAGAACATCTTATCTTATCTTAAAAACCTCTTTTTTCCTACCTTGATGTTGCCTCTCTTTCCTCCATGACCCCAGCCTCCAGATGTGAAGGAGGAGCTGCTTCCCTGGGAGCCCGTGCTGTTCCAGACCCCTCCACCGCCATCATCTTCCTCGTCCCAGCTGGGATGACGGGAGGCCGCAACAGAGCCCTCTCCCTTCCCACCCCAGCTCTCCATTGACTTAGTGCCTGTAGCAAAATCAAAGCAGACGCTTAAGATAATGTTTGAAGTCATTTCTCTGGATTTCCTCTGTCTGAACCCCATTAAAATTCAAAGATAAGTAATGCTACTTCATTTGAGACTCATCATCATATCTTAGAATGATGGAGAGCAATAACAAATTAGAACTCAGATGCTGTAATAATTTGAATAACACACATTTTCTGCCAGTTCTTACCAGGTTTACCAGGATTGGGTGAAGGGTTCCCCCAGCCAGAAGTTTTGCTGGGTTCATCTGGATCACCCCAACCGGTTGCTGCATCTGACGCCTGGCCCCAAGCCGCCGTACCGTTATCCACAGACTGAGTACCTCCTCCCCACATACCAGGACCTGCAGATTGATGAAATTGAACACAACCATTTAGAATGTGCCAAAGAGAACTCGCTAAGTTGGCAAATATTGTATATTGTCAGCTGTTCTGTGTTGTAACCTGCAAAAATGCAACATGTGGTAATGTACTGAAAATGAATTCCACTGGTCTGACTGTGTTGTCATTAAAGACTCTAATTTAATCAAGTGCTCTGCTGCAGCTGATGCTAACATTTGTAATCAAAGTCATAAAATAAACACTTCACTGCAACATTGCTATTAATCATATAACGTGATGATGGGCAGATTAAAGAAAATTTGCAATACTTAAAGGGCACTCTGAATTTTAATGAGCAATCTATTTTGGCTGTGGCCTGCTAATGCACATTTATTTTAACACCTTCTACTTACCAACTGCAGTATTGCCAGAGTTTGCATCCCTGCTGTGCTGCATACTCTGCTGCCTTCTGGGTGGTTGTTGCTGCATGGATGGTGGGGCCTGCTGACCGTGGCTTTGGTCTGGCATAGCACTGTTTTTGTCCCACAAATTCACATTCTTGCTGTTGTAACGGGTTGGGTCTCCCCAGGCTGAAGTGCCATCATCTATTTCCATTTTGCGACTGATAGACTGAGGGGAGGGTTCTTCCCATCCACTGGGCTCTAGGACATCACCCCCTACCCCAGAGATTTGGGGAATAGGGCCAGAGGTCCAGCCCGAACTTTGGTTCTGATTCTTGGATGGTGGGCCTCCACCTCCAACATTGGACCGGCTGTTCCACCCTCCTTGCATGGGACCTCCTTGTGGCTGCTGGCCCTGTGATTGGTGCTGCTGTTGATTTGGGGCTTTCATTGGTGCCACTTGGCTGTTTGGTATCTGTGCTGCTGCTGTGTGGGGTTTGGCACTCCCCCAGTCCTGGTGGGGTTTGCCTCCACCCACATCTCCTCCTCCCCATCCTCCTTGCTGAGATCCCCCTTCTTCTAAATTACCCCAAGAGGATCCCTCATCAGAGTTGTTTCCACCTCTGCTTTGCCCGTCGCCACTCCCAGCTCCAGGTATGGAGTTTCTCTGTCCCCAGTCTCCTCCCCAGCCACCTGCCTCCCCTCTTTCAGACCCCTTCCATCCTCCTGTCCTGGCCAGTTTATCTTCTTGACCATCTGCCCACCCACTACCCTGTTCTCCAAAGTCTCTCCAGTTTCCTCCTCTACCTCTGTGATCCCCCCATTGTTGTTCTTCAGTCCCCCATCCTTTGCCCTGTCTTTCGGGTTGGAGATCACCCCAGCCTCCAGCTGCCTGTCCCTGGTTGCCATCCATTTCTTCTTCTGGCGCTCCTGGCTTCCTTAAAATACTACCAGGCATGTGAGAGCCACAAGTGGACTGTGTAGCACCACCATCCCAGCCATCCCTTTCTTTAGCAGGACCAGAGTTAAGACTGGTTGCTGGACCACCAGCAGAGTGATCATTAGATACTGAACTGGTGTTAGACAGGTACCCAGGACCGCGACCAGTGGTAGTGTTCATGGTTGCTGATGAGAATGCAGAGGACGATGAAGTGCTTCTTTCATTTCTGTTTCCTCCCCCTCTGGTGGTGTCCAGGTCCCAGGCCACATTCTGTCGAATCTGGGTCTGCCCCCACCCTGTGTTAGACAGAACCCTGGGGTCCAAGTCAGATCGACTGAGCATGCTGAGTAAGGCAACTTCAGCATTAGAGGTCTTGTGGGAATTCTGGTGTGCAGATGACACTTTCTCTCCCTGTTGTCCGTTATCACTTCCTCCTCCACCACTTCCAGCTATAGATCCTCCTTCGCTAGAGGATGACGGTCCTCCATCTACAGTGCCTCCACCCTGCCCACCCCACTCCCCAACTGCACTGTCACCACTTTCCATCCCTTTCTGATTGTCCCAAGCTTTTGTCATAGTTGCAAACTTTGGTGAAACAGAGTCCTGCGCAACACTGCCACCAATACCTACACTGCCTCCACTACTGCTGCTGTTGCTGCTGCCATCTCCTCCTCTTCCACCTCTACTTGCTAAATTACTTGAACTTGCACCCCCCACTGTGCCACCCCAATCTGCTTCTGAACTGCCTCCTTCCCAAGCTCCCTGAGATACCACTGGGGTATTTGAGCCCCCATCATTTCCCATGCCCCACCCTGCCTTATCATCCTGGCTACCAAAGCCCCACAAATTCCCTTCCTGCCCCTGAGCTACATTCCCTCCTCCAACCCATCCATCTGACTGTGAGGCACCTGCACTGAGGTCAGAGGACAACGGAGGCATGGATCTCCAAGAAGAGGCAACAGAAGAGGAAGTAGAAGAGCCAGAAAGATTACCACTCCCTTCCTCTCCAACACCAGCAACCCCACAGTCCCTCTCATCACTACCTTCTTGATTTGGTCCTGCTCCTCGTGCTCCCCCACCTAAACCCAACTCTGGCCCTTGGCTTCCTAAGTGCTGCTGCTGTTCTCCACTCCCGGCACCCACAGCTGTCTCAGTGTGCTGCTCATGGAGACCAGGTTGATTCACAGATGAAAGTGAGTAAGTGGTGATGAGGGTGGTGCTGGCAGAGAATGAGGAAGCTGAAGTAATGGACGAATGTAGTGGAAGGTCTTCGCTAGCTGTTGTTGATGTCCCACTCTGCGTAAGAGCAGGCCAGGCGGAGGGGTTCATGTTGGGATTGAAATTGGCACCAGGGACACTACTGCTGCCACCTGTAGGGCTCTCCTGAGGCCCAGGAAGAAGATGGGAAACTTTGGAATTGTAAAATGCTGCTGATCCTAGCCCTGCCTCCCCCTGAGAGGAGGTGGAAGAGCCCCACACACCACCACTTGACTGGACACATTCATTAAGTGAGGAAGAGGATGAAAGAGGAGAAGAACGAGGTGAGGAAGAATTGTCCATGTTCCCTGCTCCTCCTCCTCCTCCTGCCGCTCCTCCTTTCTGCTGGATGTTTCTCTCACTCCATGAGGCACTACTGTTGTTGTTGTTGTTACCGGGGCAGTCTTGCTCCTGCACTCCTCCTCCAGCCCCATCAGAACTCAAATTGGCCCCGCCTAGGATGCTAGGCCAGTCGCCCAAATCAGTCCCATCCACAATCGCCTTCCCGCAGCCCTGAGAGGAGGACGGGCTGCCAGAGCCTGCCCCCCATGTGGAATTTGCATAAGTTGAAGTAGTAGTAGTAGTAGAAGATGACAGAGCAGCGACACATGATGATGATGAGAAGTTGGGGGATGAAGTGGAGGATGATGAACCCACGTCGAAATCTATATGGACAAAATGGAAAAAAAAAATTCAACTGACAATTTAGGTTTTAACAACACTGTGGAGCTTACCAACAGGTAGTGACATTACAATTGATTACTTGTCAACACAGTGACTGTATGTCAACCACAATTAAAGTGATTAATATAATATAATGACAACCGAATGGATTGTATGTTGTTGTAAAACTCTTTAATGATCATTAAATAAACAATAAATTCACAGTGTAATTTCTACACAAAAGCAAGTTCCTGGACAGTTGCTACCACAAGAAAGACGATCAATAATTCTGGTAGCATGAGCGATCCAGTGGATTACATATCAAATTTAATAAACTTTATCATTTTGAGATGTCAACCCACCTGTGCCTCCAGTTGTGTTTGCATTGGGGTTATCTGCTCCCTGTGAGGACAGAGGGGGTGTGGCTGCCCAACCACTGCCTCCTCCAACCCCTCCTGCACCCCCCTCCCCTCCTCCTCCCCCCAGCAGCATGGAGGACAGCGGTGGCTGGCCCCTCTTCAGTAGCACTTTATGGTCCTGCTGGCAGCGAAATCTTGGTGGAACCTCTCTGGACATGTATCGCTGCTGCTGGGAGGTCTGGCTTCCAGAGGGGGAGGAGGAGGAGGGCTGTCCGTTGGCCACAGCAGTCCGCTGCTTTGCATTGTTCCCACCACCAGGAGGAACTTGTGCAGAAACACCGGCTGCACCAGGACTAGGGGTTGAGGGAGCAATGGGGCCAGGGCTTGGGGACACTGAGCCTGGGGTGGTGAGCGGCTGGGAACAGGAGGACTTGGCTGATTCTGGCACTAAAATAAACAAATAATGAAGGTTTAAATCACTGGTACAGTACGACAGAAAAAGGAAAGAGGTTGTGGATATTTTACCCAGCCACAGGTGCATTAAGCTAAAAGTTTAAAAATGTACAGGTGCACAATCCTATGTGTTAATAGGCTCTAACAATAAATTAATTAAAGGAACACAGTGCAAGCATATGACACACAGACATCATGCCAATGACATTACTATATAGAATAGTAAGTGATAAAGAAAGAGGAATGTGATGATGACAGAACAATAGGAAAAAAAGATACCTTTGATTTTCTGTTCTGGCACCTGAAAATAAAAAGAATAAGTGAGTCAAAACAGAAGAGAATTTCCTGGTGGCAAATCGATAAAAAGAGGAAACAGGAAAATGTATCATTTTCACTACCAACATTAATCTATGTAGACCTACAAGTGCAATTTTACTGTGCTGTAGTCTTGCTACTTTAACTGAGAAACATACAAGCAATGACTGCTTAGGCAAACATATAAATATGACACTAAATGTATGTGTCATAATTTCTAAACATGACAAAATCCTTCACAAAACTGAGCCTGAAAACTGCAATCATCTCTTCAAACGCTCACAATTACAGATTGATTCTGAGTTGTATCTGCTCCACTTTAACAACAACAATCTGGCCAAGCAAGTGGTAAAGATGTGGAAGCTGCAATATGACACAGATTCCCTGAAATATATATAGACAAAGTGAGCTGTGACACTTCTTACCTTCTGAGAGGTCTCCCTTTTCTTTTTATCTTCTTTCTTTTTTTTTCTTGTCTTCCATGAACTACTGTTCCCTTTCCTGATTCTCCTGTCTGAAGAGAAATGTACACATTGAATTATTAATGTCACACCTCAAGCCATACTAAATGTAATTCAATGATCACAAAAAGCATACCCTACAAATGCACGTACACAGACAAGCTTTGGCTCGAAATCACTTATATGTATTTCATCGGATCAGTGTCAAGTATTCTCCTAAACAATGTTGTGAAGACTGTAACGTTAACCATGGGCAGACAGCTTGACAACAGCCCTCGGTAGCCTAGCTTCCCACTGCATAATTCATTAACCAGCAAACGATTTCAGTTCCAACCAACAGCAAACACGAGCAAAAGCCAAACAAACAAGTCACTTCAAACTCTAAACATGTCGAATTCAACTTCTTTTGCATTTCAGTACAGGATGTAATGGAAAACATGATCCACTGAATACTAGCTTTAATGTGATCTGTATAGTGTCATGAAGACACCCACTGACCTCTTACCTGCCAAAAATAAACCTGAGATACACCTACAAACACAAAACTCATACCCAAGTCACGTGCGCCCATTTTACATGAGGCAATAAATATAAATGGCTGAGAAAACAAGGTATTTAGTGGGAAAAGTAAAGAGATTTTAAATACAGGAGGGCTGTAAATACGACTGGGCCCACTGTTTCTGTTAGCTAAGCCGCTCATAATTAGCAACATGTCGCTAATGTCAGCTAACTGGTCAACTTACGACTTAAACTCTTCACGATACCCTGCATAAATGCATCAACTGACACTGCCCTCAAAAATCAATTCATGTAATGTATAGAAACCCTCACAACGCACACGTCTGCAATTACAGTCACAGCAAAACAAACTGGACTTTATGTGCATAGCAGAGCAGTAAAGAATAGCTGTGCAGCCACAGGAAGAGCCACGCTCGGGTAAACTAGCTGAGTTAAAAGCAGCTGGTGGGCACTTTGCCATGACCTGAAGAGCCGGGGGCTCGCGGAGGTGGGCAGTCCCAGAGCAAGGTGCCTCTGTCGCTCCGCGCGACGACTCTAACCTCTGCGCAATTGACTGCAGACGTTAGCTAACGATATACCCTTCATTTTCAATCACACTGCAATTTAATTACACCATTTACTTTTATTATCTTAAACTTCACACTGAGTACCAAACACTAACAAGTCGGTGAGCAGGCTGCTAGCAAGCTACAACGTCAGTAACGTTAACTAACGGTCGACAGGGCCAAATTAAACGACGAACTTCGGTGACGTTTCTTCAGCATTGTAACGCGTAACGTAGCAGGCGAAGCTCTTCTAAAACTGAAACCTAAATGTTGTGAGCCACATAACGTCGGAAATGGCAAATTACTAATTAGCACAAACATAATGAAGGCTAACAAGTGTATAGCGTTAATTCTGTATACTCACCTCGGGAATCACATAGGACATAAAGTGCTTCTGTGCAAAAATTCTTGCAGACCTACCGCTAGCTGGCTAGCAAGGCAGCTAGCCTAGCGAGCTAGTTCTTCGAGGCTTCCAAGGCTAAATTGAATAAGAAATGACATCACCGAAAGGCGAAATGTTAATCGTAGAAAAATCGAGGAAAGGCGAGTATCCTTTTTAAGCGACTATAGTGCTCAAGCTGTAAACAAAACATGCATAACCCCTTGATGACTGTCAGACGCTGTATGATCGGTTAGTTTACTATCGGCCATTTTGCTTCTGTGTGGAGGTTTAGCCAGCATATGATATCACCAAGCTGGTTGTTGATCAGAGAGGGGAGGAGGAGCGAGGCAAGGCCGACACTGTCCACCAGAGGGCGACTTGTCACTGGAAACACGATGACGTAATACCCGCGGGGTGTAAACAAGTAAACAAATGGGTCAGAAGCTGAGTAAAATCGCCTGCGCAGGACTGCAGGTGGCCTCATGGTAAACTGGTTGTTTTCTAGCCGCACATTGAGCCATTTTACATGTTTCAGCTTTTTATTCCATGCATGAATTAGAACAATTGTGTTCACTGTGTAGACTTTTGTAACTGTAGTAACAGACAGTTAAACACTTACCTGATTGTCCAAAAACGGCTTCTGATGAATTTTACTTATTAGTTAGTTTACTAATTAGTTTATTTATTAGTTTTTTACAAAAAGTTCAGTGGTAGTTCCAGGTAGTTTTGAAAATGTGCCCCAGAGAAACAGAGCATTTTGTCTTTTTCAATGAGAAAATATAGTCACTTAGTGTAAGTAA
>JAQFJA010000009.1:18395409-18405738 GCA_029874485.1 Naso brachycentron | reverse complement strand
CACCCAGCACCACGCACCACACCCCGCAGCTCAGGCCTACGAGCTGATGATCTGACCAGACCAGGTCTCATGTTTTGTTCCTGGTTTGAGATGTGTGATCTTCACCTCCACCGCCTGCACCTTCAGGTTCTTGGGAGGAACCCGACACACTTTATATGTGACTTCATCGCCCTCAACTGGGACATACTCCCCTTCGATGCTGAAACATAGAGCAATAAGAAGAGTGTTGTTTAAATCTCAGAGGGTTACAGATGCAGGAAATGCAATCACAAATTAAAAATGAACTTGCCTAAGAGCTAAAACAGCAATCGATGAGTTTTCTGCTTTCATTACACAACCATGTATTTTTTGTCAAGTAGACACAGGGAAAAAAACAACAACTAATTTCTATCTTAAATGGTGAATAGTTCCAACAAAAAGTTTTTCCCCCTTCTGGTTGTCTAAATTAATCAAAAAAGGAGAAGATGAAAGTCCATGAACTGTTCAGTATTTCAACATTGTGAAGAAATGGCATGAAATCCTGTGGCGTGAATCTCCTCACAGCCCTGCAGTGTCGCATTGCAGCTCCCTGAGGTTGCTTCAGAACCACTGACTTGAAGATATAGTTTTGCATTAAGGGAAGCTCATTTACTCTCCTGTTGAGAAGTTCACTCTCATGTCCGAGCATCAAACCAGAGGCAATGAACTTGGCATAAAGACTCAAACAAGAGGAAACTGAGAGCCTGGCTCTGTCCAAAGATAAAACAGCTGCTACCAGCACACAGAACTAGTTCAGACTCCGTATCTGAGATTATTTCTTGGCAAACAGACGATCTCTTGACTTTTAACCAGCAGAGCCTGAGTCAGCAGTCATACTTCCTGTTTGCCACATTGGTACAGGGTCTCATTTTACAGCACAAAAAAAACCCAAACATTAAAGGGAATTTCTGTAATTTTTGACATAGGGCCTACCCAGTCCTAGTCTTATTGATAGAGACCATTTTCAGCTCATTTGATGCAGTACAGAAGTAAAGAGTTAGGCAGCTTTCTGTTGCAATTAAGTCTAAACAGAGCCATAAAGGAAACAAATTCAGTCATAGTCTGACTTTTAAAATCATTCTATGAACACTCAAATTCGCCTCAATAGACCATCATCATATTCAACTTGCTTTGGCTGTACTGTAGAGTGTTGAATAGGAATTTAGTAGTGACTGCTATTGGCTTGCTACTGAGTCCATTGACTTGCGCTTGCAAATGTATTAATACATGAGTGACATTTCGAGCTTCCCGCTCTTCTTCAGACTTAAAGAGTAAATACAAGATTTCATGTTAAAAAGATCAGGTGCTCAGGTCATGTGACACTAAAGCGAATTTAAAAAAACATGTTCACCTAATATTTACATGTACACATATGTAAACATGCACACCTGCACTGATGCACATATATTACTTGTTGCCACTGTCAATATGTATATGTTTATACAGGCACGTATAATGTTTTATGTGTACATGTGCAGATGTGTATGCATGCATTAGTGCATGTTTATATATGTGTGCATGTAAACATTAGGTGAACATCTGGGTTTTTGTATTCACTGCGGTGTCACATGACCTGAGCACCTGACATATTTAACATGGCGCCTTGTACTTATTCTGTAAGTCTGATGAAGAGCGGGCAGCTCCAATGTCACTAAGTGATGAATAAATTTTCTCTGCATTAGGAGCTTCAGTGCAGACTTCTTCTGCAGACTTTTACTGATTATGTGTTTTTTGGTTCACCACTTGATTTAAATATTCTTGGATGTGCGCCTCTGCTGTTCTTTTTTTAAGGTCGAAAATGAGGCCCTATGGTCTTCTGGAATATCCCTTCAATTTTTCTCCCAAAAAAATTAAAAGAAAAGTTCACTTCACACAGTGTGGTCACAGGAACACATGCCCACATGCAGAGTATAGAAGCAAAGCCAAACATGTGCTAGAGCTCAAACAATCAGGACATTTGAGACAAGATGATGCACAATGCAGATGTTTTGCTATAACATAACTGGATCATCTGTCTTTGGAGGAATTTAAGAAGGTGGCTTCTGCTGATGGTGTAGGAACTTACTAGCCTATATACAGCTTGTCCCGAATAAAGAGCTAAAATGATACCAGCACAGAGAAGCTGCCGCACTCTCTGACTGTGCATGTCCACTCATTGCAGGTGTCACAGAGTCCTTGGAGAGAAGGGAAATAGCTTTCCCTTTGAATAAAGTACATTCATAAACAATATTGTTTGCAGAGTTTTTCATTGTTTGCTGAAATCTTTTGTCCTATGAGTTATCAGAGCAGGTCAGCAGTTTTTTTTTCACTATTTATAATTCAGATAACGTGTCTGACATCTCTATGATTATGTCTGCAAAGCGTGACTCCCGTGTTATTATCACTCACTCTGAGATATGAACAAAGATGTCTTCGCCGCCATGGGAGGGTCGGATGAAGCCGTGACCTTGTGACCTGGAGAAGTTCGTACACACCCCCTTAAACAGTGGACCTGAGTGAGCACGTACCGTACTGCAAACAGAGAAAAGTTCTTACATTAATCTCAAATTCAAAGTAATCTGAAAGTTGTTATTAAATAGTCTTGCATGTTTAATTTATTTATCCACAACTTCAATGCTCATATGGTTTAACAAACAGCTAAAATTACTAATAAATGCCTGTAATTGTTAGTAATAGTTAAACTAGTTAGCTGAAAATAAAAACAAAAAATCAGAAAAGAACTAAAGAAGTGGAAATTGATGAAATAGGTGAAAGTAATGTAAAATGCATGAAATATAAAACAAAACCTAATTGATAATTGGTTGAAATTGATTGTTTTGATTAACAAAAAAACAGCTGAAGTAGTTACAATCTCTAAAGAGCACTTGCAGAGGTTTTCTAGGCTGTAACCAGTAACTTTACTGTTTATCAATCAATAACAAATACTGTATAGATCATTTATTATCAGTTTTGATTTGTATGCCAGAGGAATTTTCCACAACCTGGCACAAAAATTTATTTTCATTATCAGTTTAGAAATGATCTATAAAGCTTCAGGAAATAATTTATGGTACATAACTAAATTAGCCTTTAGTTACTGATCTTTGTACAAATCTGATTCTCATGCAGATTCTTGAGGCTGTCATACTTACGCTGAATAGGTGCGGGTGCGTTTGGTTGGCAGCGGGCTGGGTAAATCCCTTGGCAGCGGCTGCTCCTTCCCTTCCTCCCATACCCGGCTCCCCTCCCTCAAGAAGGGGAAGGAGAGGGTGAGGGAGGTATTTGGAGAGCGCAGTGGTGTCCCAGAGGGGGACGTGAGGCTGGGGTCTGCCATGTTAGATGTGATAATGAGGCAGTGTTAGATGCTACTGCCACTCCTCGAGCCGCAGGCTGCTCACGCTGCTGTCCGTCTGCTGGTGTATCTGTGAGTCTGTTTGCTATAGGAGAGGCCTTCCACAGTGTGGGACGCAGGCTCAGTGGATTTATCCAGGTCAGTTCTGTCACTTCTAGTCTGTCAGGAGGACCTGCTGTGAGGAGAGGGGCCGCAGAGAGAGAGGAGAGGAAGATCGGACAGTTGTCATGTGGCTTCAGAGCTGATGGGAGAAAGAAGGGACGAGAAGAGTCAACCAGCAGCAGCCAAGAGTATTCAACTAAGAGATTACACTCAGAATTCAAGGAGGTATCAAACATAGTCAGTATTAACACAAGATCCCCCACTGTGCACTGTGCCAGTGGTGTGAAATGGTGAATACACTTTCCATCTCCTAAGTGTTTGGAGTCACATCTTCCATGGAGACAGTTAGGAACCACCATCCCTCTGCCTCATCTGGAAGTGTTATAATGTCGTGTGAATGGATTAAAGCAGATTGATTTTGCATCGCATGATATATGATTGATGTAAGTTTTAAATTTTAATCAATGGTTTCACCTATCAAACCATATAAATGTTCATTTATGTCCGCGGTGAAGCAAGGCGGGAAGAACCGGTTCCCAGAGTGTGTTGCTGAGACAGAGACAGATCTCAAACAAAGTTAATTTTCTCCTGATATGTGTGTCTGGAAAAAACGCCATTTTTTTGTCAGAATGTTTGGAAGATATGTGATTTGTGAAAAACAGGTCCAATATGTATCTTGGTAATGATGGGGCGAAAGAATTGGTCATAATCTGTGATCACATTCATTTCTCCAATAAGAGTAAATGGACTCAAGACTGCTTCCTGTCTCCTAAAGGGGCCACGTCGAAAACCCATGTGACACTGATACAGGAAATGAACGTTCAGTGAGAGGTCTGGCTTTCTATCAACCATCTCTGGATGTATGTGGGGAAAGTTCACTGTTTTTTCCTTGTGTCTGTTCAAACATAATACATCAAACTGATGTTATTGGGAACAACATGAAAATAATTGTTGAGGTGAGACCTCTCCTTTGAAAGGACTCCACAGCAGAGGCAGATATTTTGTCCTTCAGAGCAATGAATGGATCCAGTAGATCTATCACTTCCCATAATGCATCTCAGTGGTCCTTTTTTTATTTGATCCGCCTGGTTTACATTTGAAATGCAGGCTTTCTGTTAAAAATTTGAGTCTCTGAGCTACATTTTACCAAAATCCAACACATCAGTTAAACGACCTGTAATATACCAAGCAATGACAGAATGAAACTCCCCCTCTGATACTTTTATGTAACTAAAAATATATGTAGCTTCAAAATGAAACTAAAATATAAGTACGTAAAGGTGAACTTTGGTAATTAATCGTCCTTGCAGTAGGGTCTTATAGATACCTATGGCAGATTTATAGCATTTGTAGCATGTGGATTGAGTCTACACATACTTGTGAGTATTTTAATTATGTCAGCGTACTGTTATTATATTATTTCACAGTAATGTGCGTTTGGTATCTCCAGTGTGTTACTGTATTGTTGTTGTTTGTACTGTCATGTCATGTGTATAGTTGTATTGTCATTTTAAAAATCATGTTGACCCAAGGATAAACAGCTGCTGCCATGCAAAAGCTAATGGAGATCTAATAAAAAACAACAGAAAAACTGAGATATGTCAAGAAAACTCCATTTGGGTTATTGTCTCAAGGTTATAGTGCCAAAAACTTTGCAAAACTGTGGCTTCAAAATTATATTGTTTTCTTCTTATTTAATCACTGCATTGAAAACACACAACGTTTCATTCTCAGGATTTTAATGCAGTGATTAAATAAAAATCAAACTCAAGAAAATCAATAGATTTTGGGAGCCACAGTGTTGCAAGTCTTTGCACTATATCCTGCTGAATTTTTCAACTCAGCACCTGAAGAAAAGATGTCTGCTGATTTTTCATTTTCTCAAGGAGGCAGTGCCCCCTTAAACGGAGCCCCAGATTTCATTTAATGCAAAAAGACAGTTTCTCTTTTTTCACCCGGAGCCTTTGGCTAAATTGGTAGCGATCTGCATTCCACTGCAATCCCACTGGATTATGTACTGCAGGGTTTATCTCTGAGGCTATCCAAAGGAAAATATTAATAAACGTGGAGATTAATTTTTCATGTTGGGTGCTATCATTGCACATTGTATATCGCCTACAATAAGCCCACATATGTGCGCCTGTGATTTATGTTCTCCTTAGTTTAATCAGTTTTATTTTCATGCGAAAAATGAAATTCTTAATCGATCCACCCATAAATGTTTTACGCTTTTCACGGCTCCCTTAGCCTGCACTTAAACCCACAGCATATCCTGTTTAATCAGGTGACCTTGGCTTCTCCAAACACTGATATGTTCAAGGTTAGAATAAACTGGCTGATCACATGTCAGTACTCAAGGGTGAATTCACCCGGAAGCGCCATTAACACAGTCCGCACAGCAAACATCGTGTCGTTTTTTACGTGTGGGCGTGTATGACGTTTTCACGCCCACTCCTCTGCCTGCGATGATGATGATGCATCAGGAGCTGGGACTCCGCATGCGACGTGACGTCACAACAGCTGCAGGACGCTGCCTTCAGTGGTGCGTTCGTGACGTCAGCGCCCTATTCCCACATGAACAACTGCTCATCCTACAGCAGCACAACAGACCAAATATGATCACAGCTGCACCAGCTGATGGAAACACAGGAGCGGACAAACTTTAACATGGTTTTTACTGTAACGATGATAATGACAAATCTGATGAGAAGCTGCTGAACTGTGAATGAACCCAAACATTCAGTGTAACTCAGAGTTTACACTCATGCACAGATTGCAGCTGGAGAACACCTGGATGTGCTGGAATGAAGCTACAGATTTAATGAGGTCATGATCCTCTGGCACTCTGACCAGTCATTATGAAAACAGCTAGTTTGTCAACGGACGGTGCGTTTGTGTGCGTGAGGAGTTTGTCCCGAGACTTAAATGAATCGACTAAAAATCCCACAGGCCTATTTATCTGTTTGCTTTCCCGTTTTTCTTGCAAGAAATGAATCCTGGACTCTCAGCTCCGATATGTGAAAGGGAGGAAGAGCAATCACTGCTGTTAGTCAACATAACTTGGACAAAAACAGGGGGACAGGTCCGTTCATGATGACCAGCTGCCGGTCAGATACGGTGGGAACGTTACATCGATCACTCCTCTTAAAATCAATTGTACATGCAGAATAATAAGCGCTAAAAAATCTGTTTTACTCGGCGGTCATTGGAAAGAATACAAAGACAACATTGCCCCAACCGCAAACACAAAGCCACACGGACACACTCCCCCCTGCAGGCACTTTAACATGCATACTGACAGAAATGTTACTTACTGCAACGGGTGCGCTCGCAGATTGAGAACGATCGGTGTGCGCGAGTGCCTTCTTCAAAGTCGGTGTGAATTATATAACGAGTAATTAAATAAATAAGTCGACTGAATCCGCGCAGACCGACGGAAAGCCCTGATGTGACGGTGAGAGGGCTGCTGAGTCTGCGCAGCTGGCGGAGATTCCGATGGCGTGATGCGACCGTGCGTGTTTGTGTGTGTGTGTGTGTGTGTGCGCGCGCGCGCAGAAAATGACTTTCTTCATTCCTCGTCATGTATGTAATCTGTTGGAGGGACAGCGCGCGCAGTGTTGTGTCTCGGCTGTGATTTTTTTTAGGTTTTTCATGCTGAACTCTTTATGCAGCTGTTTTCGTGCTCTTCTGTCTACGGCCGGACAATAAATCGATTTTAAATCGAAATTCGAATTAATTTGTTTGGACAATGTTAAAAAGTGAAAATCGTGAAAATCGATTTTCCCTTTAATTTATGGTAAATACGGTAGCCTGCAGCTCTTTCTCAGCTCTGGGCTCTTTTTTTTAATTTTGGTAACGTTAGGCTGAAAATGTATTATTCCCAAATCGGGGGTTTTATCTTTGTTTGATCAAACCTTTATTTAAAAAAAGGTTTAGTTTGGCTAAAGCAAGGTTTGCCCATTATTCCCGAGAGGGGAATTCAATTGTGTGTGAAATAAAAACAGCATATTTTAAATATGTTTTGCCTTTTGTTGTTTAAAAAAAAAAAAATTAATTAAATCGAAAGTCAAATGTGGTAGAAAAAAAATCGGGGATTTTATTTTAAGGACCTAATTGTACAACAGGCACTGTGTCAGAATGGACTCCTGGCTGTAACACAATGGATTTTGCATTTAACAGGCTTATATTTTATGCACTAATGTCAACAAAATTCCTAGAACTATATTTTTAAGCTCATACTCACATTATATATTGTATAAGAGATTTCCTGCTGAGTCTGCAGTGACTGTAACCACTGCGTCTGGTTCTTAGGCTAAGCTTCTGTAGGGAATATTCCTCCAACATGCAATCCATCTAAACTCAGTGATCTCAGTGGTTTAAACTGGAAGCAGCGTTAACAAACTGCATTTCTGCTTGAATAACAAACACTGTATGTGTGTGAGTTGCACACTGACGGTGACCCACGATAAGAAATCTGTTTTAAAGAGCAGCTCTGTGTCCTTCACTGCCCTCCAAGCGGTGGGATTTAAAGGTTAGTCTCTAATCCTTTTTTATGTACCGGCTGCCTATAATCACACAAAATGATAAATTCACAAATCACAAGCACTCACGCTGATGATACTTTTACTGTGACAAAACAGAAATAAAAAATATTAGAAAACAGAGGGTGTGTGAAAAATCAAACTGGGTGGAGACAACTTTTCAAATAAAATGTCAATCTTTTAGGTTTGACACATTTTCCTCCCAGTGCAAACATTTTTTTAAATTGCTGCCATGTTATATTTGTTTGGATCTTCATGATACAAATGCATTCGAAATCTGATCCTCAGGTAAATTAATATGCACAAAAAGTCATTCAGCCTTATTTCTCTTAAAACTCCAGAGTGTCTTTACATCATAAGGCAACACATTTATTTTACCCTGACAAATTCCAGTTCAGCAACTACTTCAAACAGCACCTACCACATAAGTCACATTTTGTGTATTTCTGATTATTTTAAAGTATTAATTTGAATAGTTCAAGATTTCTATTCTCTTAATATTCTCTCAATATCAAATTTGAAAAACACTTAATGAACACAAGTGTCAACAAATCATTCTGTTATTAAATATAAGGTACATTTTGAATGTAAACATGAAGCTGGTGTGTAAAGGGCAGTGTTTAAAACACAGTCAGTCTCCAGGTGACAGAACTTCCATCAGTAACTTCACACAAACAGCATCGCGGTTCAGAAAGCAGCTCGGCTTCACTCCTGTGACCAGCGACAGGGCTCAGTTTCTCCAGCCGACCGTCCCTCGTCTGTCCGATCGGTCACGGTGGACGATCTGCTCACAACCGCCAAACATCCTCTTCATCCGCTGCAGTGCTAATTGTTCCACCATGACAGCAGCCCCAGGCCCGGCTCACAGATGGTCCCCTGAAATAAAAGTACAGTGAGTTTGAATGGACGTTGAGCTGGTTTTGTTTCGTTTCGTGTCGTCAGTGTGATGTTTCTCATCATTCTGATGAATTGCATATATTCTCAGAGCTGTGTTGGCTTGCAAAGCTCCCTGATTCTCCTGTTAGTTTTGTTAGATCTCTTAGGGCCGGACAACTTATATCTCTATGAATCTCACAAACAGGTTTAAGAGCCTGGTCGCACTCACACAAGCGTTCTTAAGAGTGAAATTTAAAAACAATAAAAGAAAATCACTTCAATCAGTAAACAAATCCTTATAGAGTCCAGCTGAGGAATGAATGGAGAACAGCCAGTCAACCACAATCGTATTAGCTGGTCAGCATCATCAGTTTTTGTATAACCTTGCTGTGCAGGAGTATGAACTACTGCATGAAGGAAACTGAACTTTTGTGGCTAGAACAGATGTTTCCCAGCTAAAAAACAGACAACATATCAGTTGATACACATTCAAATATATACATCAAACATACTCATACCCAGATAAACTACAATAATAAAGAAATAAATATTACTGCCAAATTTATCAGTCAGGCTCTTTAAAAATATGGCAGTTTTTACTCTCCCACTACTGCAATGTCATGTGAACAGTTTTTCTATCAGCAGTTGATGATACAAATGCTTTTTTTAACTGTGTTTTTACAGGGCTGTGCTAAATAATCAATAAGGCAATATATCGCAACATTTACTTTTGTGATATTTGTATTGTATTGCGAAATTATTGCAAATACCCAGCCCCGAAAGTTCAGTAACACAAAAGAACATTTCTGTATTTTATTTTCATGCTTTCAATTTTAGTGCAAAAAAGTGAAGGTAAATTTCATTTTTTATTTTGATGTTATGGCAGCTGAATCAGTGTGTTTGGTAAGCTGCCAATACGGTTAAAATAAACTGGAAGGGAAATTTTGAGTTAAACTGTTTTGAATCAGTGTGTCCACTGAATTATCAATATAATGTGATGTGATGTACTAAGACTACCCAGATCATACACAGCAACTTGTGTTTCAGCTCTGTGGAACTATGTGGAATATAACAAAAATAAAAACTGCTAGTCTAGCCGGCCTTCTTTCCCAGGCTCTCTATCATTGCAGCCCGTAGCCTACATTAAAAAATCTCTGTGCAGTCCACTTAATATTGGAACAGCCCATCTGAAAACACAAAATTATCAGGCAGCATGTCAGCTTGTGTAATGGAGTCACCAGTGACTATTGTTGCTTTTAAAAGATACAGGATCACCTTTCAAGAAAATCTTGTCCATAACGTTCCAGTCAATTTCCACCAATCCATGAATTAATCCCACAGCACCATCATGTGTTGAAAGAGGAGTAGCAGGAATAGTTGTGTAATAGTTGTGTGTATTAATGCTCATCTCACTTCACTGTTTATTTCTGTGTGATTTTGTGATTTATATAGGCTAAGTTT
>JAQFJA010000009.1:18379051-18391679 GCA_029874485.1 Naso brachycentron | reverse complement strand
AATTTATGAAACCGTAATTTCTTATTCTTTCAGTACTCTTAATAGGCATCTTTGGCAGTAAATCTAAACACCGATCTTGAGTGTTAAACCATTGGTGAGGAGCTTAATGAGGGCATAAAACATGATGAGTAAATGAACAGATAACTTGTATATTGACCATTAATGCCGAAGTCTTCAGAGTTGTGTTGCTGCTATTTCAAATAATCTGTCCCTGAAAATTATCTGAACAAAACCAAAACTCAAAAAAAAAAAGAAAGAAAAACAATATTATGTAAATCTTATCTGTTAAAGCCCAGCAGCAACTGACAGCTACAAATCAACATCATTTAACCCCTATCCACATGTCAGGTTGTGAAACTACTGTTTCTCTGAGGACCACACAGCTGTTAATGAATTTATGTTACAAGAGGTTGCAGAGTTTACAGCTTTCATTCAGACAGGCAGCATACTACATATTACAAGCGCTCTTTCTCTTTGTTTATATATATATATATTTGTGTATGTATATTTATATAATCATGTATTATTTCTGTACACACCCCTATACAAAGTGCAGCTATATATCACATCATTTACACAAAGACACAAACTCAGTGACTTTTTAGTACATAGAGATTTACCTCGGGAGCTGTATCTATTTAACCAAAATGTTTTTACTTCCTCAACACGAGAGTGAAAACGTGCTGGATTTACAGTCATTCTGGGTGATAATAAGAACTGAACACAGAAGATAAAACACAGAAGCAATGACTTTAAACATCCCTAAGTCTGCAAACGTTTACAACCACACTGTTTCAGTGGCACACACGAGGTCTTAATCATGGCAAGACTCCTAAATACAAGACTGATCTTGAATCTAAATTTTCTTAGTTCTGAAAACTCCTGTATCAGTAACACATATTTCAAGTTGTATGTCAGTCCTACAGAGTCACACACACAACAGAGATGTACACTGAAGAGTAAAATGTTTGCGAAGGATGAAGGAAGCGTGGCAAAGCACACCTAAGCTACTTTTTCTAACTCTACAAAGTGCTAGTGTACAGGCATCTGGACACTAGATTGTGCGTATCTTTGAGTAAGAAGACAGCAGACCTTCTCATGTTATGGCAAACCAAACCTCAACCTGAAAAACATTCCAGTCAAAGACAAGCAGCCTGTCATCTCCCATTACAGCTACATGAGGCAATTTCACACACTGGCAGCTCAAGATGAAAGCGACGACAGAGAAACGATAACATAAGGTCTAAACTAGAGAGCCAACTGTTCTGTGAAGCTTTACCCAGAGGATCTACTTTACATTGTTTCCATGCTGTGAATGACTGGCAACAGAAAACTGATCAGAGCCTGTAGCCACATTTAGACGAGAGTGGCCGCACTAAACAACAGTAAAGTATTTCCTTTGCGTCTTTAAAAAATCCCCATTTACATGAACAACCAAAAGTGCTGTAGTATGCATGCCAGGCCAGTAGTTGGCAGTGTAACTTTGTAATGACCACTGAAGCTGCATAAAGTTGTCTACCTCCTGTTGCTGCCAAGCCCTAAGCAGCCACAAATTAAAGACATTCAGCCATAGTTTAACTTCTAAAATTGTGATACCAACACTCAAATTCGTCTGAACAGACTGTCATCATATTCAACTTGCTTTGGATGCACTGTGGAGTGTTAAGTAGGAGTTTGGTAATGGCTACTGTGGAACGCATTGACTTGCAATAGTATTAGCATTAGCACAGTCACCGCATTCACAGGCTTTGCAGTTTGCCAGTTAACACTGTCAGAAAGAAGGTTGCAGTTTCAAAAGATTCCACTCTGAAATCCAGTTTAAAAAGTTTGCCGTTTCAGAGGCGCCAGCACAAAGTTGTGATGTAAAAGGCAGGCTGAACTGCAACAAAAGTTTGCTGTTTGTTGTGAAAACTCGCGGTGTCTAAACAGGGTCTGTATCCCCAAACATATCAGGTTGTGGTTTGGCCTGCATGATTCAGCCTTGAGAGCAAAAAGAGAGACAGCAAAGAGGGACAGACAGATGCCAACATAGATCGATGTTAACCTGATAAAAGCAAGCATGTAACACACACATAAACACACACACACACAGGACGAAAAACACAGATGGAAAGGAAAAAAATGGCAATGCTAGTGCTAGCACAATAGCAGTATGGTTGTGGTTTGTTGTCCCAGTCACAGACAGAAAACCACAGAGGAGGGATTTCTCACAATGGAGTGCTTCTCATACATAACTACAGAACAGGCAGGCGAGCACTGGAAGAGCAGCAGGGAGAAAACACACAGATTCATGTGTTTTGGCTAAAATGTACCACAGAGACCCACAGTCTGGGTCAGTATGAGAACACAAGTCCTCAGAATGTTTGAGATGCAGGGGCTGCTGGGATGTCAGTGATGCTGCTTACAGTAAATAAGTGAGTATGGCAGTCTGTTTACTGTGTAGCTCCAATCTACAGGAGGAAACATTTGTTCAAGTCAGTAATGGCATCGGGAAGCAGCAAACCCAGCAGCCCCGTACAGTGAAGGACGACTGGTGAGGATCATCAGCATTTGGTGCATCATTATCATAAAGAACACGTGGAAAAGATGTTCTTCAGGTGACAGGGCGGGACATACTGAAGAAAAGTACATTCATGTGAGCTGAACAACTCGTTCAGCTTAGTGAGCTGTTTGGATGGAAACTACTGAGGAGGTATGATGAAGAACATGAGGTGGATTTTTCCTCTACAGGCTATTAACACTAGAGCGGCCATGATGGTCATTTTGATCATTTTCACATTTATATGTCATATATCTTTATTGAATTAAAAATGACAGTGCTGCTGGTCCCTGACCTTTTCAAAACATGTCTGTATTTTCATTTAAAATGTTGACACAAATTGCACTAAAGGCAAAGAAAATGTGATACTTTCTATTTCAACTGAAGGCAGTCATATTGAGCGCACAGATTTTGACTGGCTAAATTGGTACATTTTCGCGCAGGGGCAGCTGCTTGCTTGGCAACTATCATTGTCTCTGTTAAAAGTAAAACTTAGAGAGCAGTCACGAGTTCCAATTACAGAGGTAATTTTTGTCCCTCAAAGCAGCGCAGCGCACGGCAGAGCAGAGCTCACCTGCATCAGCCGGAAGCGGATCTGAATGATCTGCTGAAAGTGGCTGTTTTCTCTTCCTCCTTGGCATCTTCAGGTGTTTTTCCGCTATTTATATATACTAACATAACAAATGCATTACTCTCTGTATTAGGTATTTATCATGAGACATAAGAAAATTTGTAATCTTGGGGTCAAAATGACCACTCACAGCCTTTCTAGTCAGTATTGAAATCTGGCCTTGCTGGTGTTATAGCTGGAAGCTTTTAACTTGTCATTTTCACCAGTTTTATTTAAATGATATATCTGTATGTAACTTCATTAATTCATGGTTTGAATTAGGTTTGTATACTGCTAGATACAGTCATTAAAGATAACACGTAGTGTGGCGAACGATGTATAATGCTTTAAACAAGCCGGTTTCTGTAGGGGGGAGTTTGGAATGACTTTCTGTGATGCCAAACATCTTCTGCTTTAGAGAAATACAGTGGTGATACCAAACAGTCACAACATTAGGAAAGTATTTTCCTGTTTAAGCATCTGGGCTGAACACTACAGAATTATACACAATGAATGAATGAGTTTGACAAATCTGATTTGAAACTTTGGAGTGCTGTCAGTACGAATGATGCTGCCTGTGACAGACACAATGCAAAGCTGTGGTTATGTGCGCTTGTTTACGATTTTTCTGCCTGTCAACCAGGAAAGTTCTGTATGTGCGTGTACGTGTTTGGGCGTGTGTGCGCTTTTATCTGTACAGCGACCTAGTGTGTGTGTGTGGGTGTGTTTACTTAATGTAGGAGTTTCTGTGTGTGTATTCTTTCTTGTACTAAGCATGACTTACAGCTGTCCCTAAACCAACTTTAACACCAAAAAATCTGGTTGCCATCTACTGTCTGCATCATCTCTTCCTCTTTGCTTATGACCCCTCTCTTGGCCCACACTTCTTCCCTTCTTAACCCACTCCAAGGCCACTCATTGGCCCTTACAGGCCCCACCTCCTTCCTCTCCCATAAATTACTGGAGCTCCTTCATCCTGTTGAGGGCAGAGCCAGCCTGGAACCACTCGATCTGCGTCTCATTGAAGGTGTGGTTTAGAGAAATGGACTCCTGGCTGCCGTCGCTGTGTGTGATCACCGCTGTCAGGGGCTGGAGGAGGACACAGGAGGCAAACAAGGTCATATGTCAATCATTTATGCCGTTTTTCTTAGACATAATGTTAAGAGAAGCCGGGCTGTTCTTTGGATCAATGTTTCATTAGTGAAGAATACTGCTCACCTTGCCAGGAGCAAAGGATTTCAGGCCGATGATTGAAATCTTGTCATCGGGGCGAATTTTATCGTAGTCCTGGGGGTCATTAAAAGTCAGAGGCAGCAGGCCCTGCTTCTTTAGATTAGTCTCTGTGAGGAGGAAAAATCATGGAATGTTTAGACACAGACTCATTCTGAACTTCCTCACTGTAACCGAAGAATGGGCTCTTTGTCTGATTGGAGTGAAACTCTTACAAAGCAATAAAGGTCATGGGGAATAATATAAGTTAGTATGTGTGTGTGGCTGTAACTGATATGCACCAGTTCTGATAATGAATTAAATGCTCCATTTACACTAAATTATCATGGTTGGAAATCCAAGCCTTGCTTACAATTATGTTGACTGTATGAACTTAATGCAGCAGCACTGACTGTGTGTTTCTGAAGGTTCTGAGAAAATCTTTTCAAACAAATGAAAGCAACATTCTTCATGTCAGACAGGCTTTCATCTACCCACTTACCTACATCCAGACACCTCTTTGCAACATACTGGCACTGACTGACTCCTAATTATAACTTGAAGACTCTCTTCAGTGCTGAAGGAAACATCTTTTTTCAGGCAAGCATGCCAGATTAAATTACCAACAGTTTGCTCTTTTGAGATACTTCTTCCCTATTGCCTCCACTTTTCACAAATAAAATAAATTCACAGTTTGAGCATAAAAATCATCACACTGCATACGACTCTGATGGTGCCAGAATTCCTCGAAAATGGGAGGGGGATTTAAGTTTTCATGGTTTAATGTTTTGGTTTTTTTACCATGGATTCTAGCAAAGCTCTTGACAATGATGGCACGTCCTCCGAGGTGTCGTGGCTCCAGGGCAGCGTGCTCTCTGCTGGACCCTTCTCCGTAGTTCTCATCTCCAACCACCACCCAACTCTCACCATTTGCCTGGTTTACACAGTTTAACAAAGACCAAAGGTGAATTTAGGCTGCCTTCAGGACGAGGACAGAGCAGACAAAGAAAGTGCCAAGTGTTAAACTCACCTTGTAGTGGCGGGCCACATCGGGCACACCTCCGTACTCTCCTGTCAGCTGGTTCTTGACCTTGTTGACGGCATCATTCTCGATGTTGACTGCACCAATCAGTAGATTGTTGGAGATATTGTCCAGGTGGCCACGGAATTTCAGCCAGGGCCCGGCAGCACTGATGTGGTCAGTGGTGCACTTTCCTTTCACCTGCAGCAGCAGCAGAAAAGGCAAAGTAGGAGATGCAAAGGATAACGAAGGAAAAGTTTTATGATCCTTGCAGTTTTGTAATCCTAAAACATTTTTAAATTTAGTGGCGATTCAACATTTTTCAACTACTTGTCCGGTATCCCAGCCCTAATCCTACTTTTCATAAGACACAAATAGCCAAACTAGAGTACTCATGTTCATTGTATGTCAGCCAGTGCAACAGTGTGACTCACTGATGTTTTTGTTCCTTTGTTTGTCTTGTTTGTTTGTTTTTTTAAAGATTATTTTTGTGGGGGGGATTTTGAGCCTTATTGATAGGAAAGCTAAAGAATTGGACAGGAAATGGTGAAGACAGAGAGAGGGAATGACGTGCAGCAAAGGGTCACAGGGTGGAATCGAACCCGTGGCCGCTGCAGCACGGGCACAGTCTCTGTACATGGGGCGGCCGCTCTAACATCTGAGCCACCACGGCACTCCCACTGATGTATTTCTTCTAAATTTATTTGTCAACCATGGAGTTCCAAGGAAAAGGGAGAAAACCTGTTGGGCTTAATTCTTACAGCGCTTTCATACCAGCCTTATTTAGTTCGGTTGAATTGAATTTGAGCGCCTTTCCTCCATTTGGCGCAGCTGGTTTGTGCAGGTGTGTGAGTGCAGCAGTTGTACTCGGATGTGCACCAGAAGTGGACCAAACAAACGGACTGAGACCAGGTTGTAGAGTTTGCCTCAGTACGAATCCAGAAGAACTTTGGTGCGGTTTGTTTTTGGTGAGAACATGATCCGAGCTCGGTCCCTGCTAACTGCAGGAAACACTGCATGTTTTTGGACTAACCCAACTCCCGTAAGCAGCTACTTGCTTTATGGAATGAGAAAGCATTTCCCCTGTCACAACAACAACAACACACCAGCATGAGCAATTGCAGGCAAGCGTGGAGAATGCAAACAATGTAATATCTGATGACCAACACCAGAATCAACCCTCAAGGTCGCCTATTCATTGTGAAATAACTTGTGGTGGGTGTGTTGTCTGCTCGTCTCCTGAGTTTGCCCACATGGCAATTCTGACCAATCAGAGAGCAGTTCAGCAAATACAATATAGCCCCTGCCCCAGACACATCCTATCAATGAGTGAAGTTTTTTTTTTTCATTACTTTTTTGAGGCAATGAGTGAAGTGCAGCTGAATTTTGGTTCACTTCAGCACGTTAGCAACTTATTCGGACCAGAGCAAATAAATAGGAGTAAATGCAAACCAGACCGGCTGGAAAAAAAAAACCACACATATATATATATATATATCGCACCACGGAAGGGGACTAGAAGCAGACTATCAGGTGTGAAAGCACCCTTAGTAAAATCAGTTTATTGTTGGTTTTCATCTTTTCTCTTCCAAGTGGCCTGAAAATATGTTTATGATTCTATTAAACTCTTCTAGTTCATGAGCTGCACATCCATCACAGCTTTCCTTCCTGCTCACCTTGATGAGGACCCTCATTTTCTCCAGGTCTTTCCCATGCCACTTGTCGAAGGGCTCCAGCAGCTGCAGACGGTTTCTGGAGGGACTCACGTCAACCTGAGCAACATTAAATCAGCAGAAGACATAAAGGTTCTTCAAAGAATACTTTTACAAGTTCAAATGCAACTGAGTTTTTTTTAAACACCAAAACCTTTTCTGTCCAAACAACTGTCCCGTTACACTTTTCTGTTTAAAAAGTCTTGATCATGTTGTTTGTTAACACTTGCTTATTCTTTCGTCTCCTGGATCAAGCTCTTTTTAAGTTCTGACAGAGGACACTTACCACACTAAAACTGTTTCACTGCTGTTGTCGTGTCTGTGAATATTCTCATTCATCCAGGTCATTGTTCTCTCTGGGAACTGCTGTTGTCCTGCTTGTCAAGATTAGAGACTGTATCTTTTATTAAAAAAATCACCTCGACTGTGGAGCTCTCGGCAGGGGGGTGCTGGTAGGTGTCCTGGCCCGGGTCAAAGTCTCTGCTGGGCAGCTCATCACCAGTGGGGGGTTCCAGTTTGAACTTCTCTCCACCGGGAGCAGTCAGGTAGTCGGTCTCTGGGTTGAAGTTGAGGGTCCCGGCAATGGCCAAGGCGGTGACGATCTACATTGAATTTCATCACAGGTATTAGGAGACAGTGCCAGTTAAATGTCTGAAAAAATCACTAACAATGTGTGTAAGGAGAGACGGAGTGCATGCAAAGAAGTAGAGAAATAAGAATTTCATTGTGAAGTCCTCCCGTGATACAAACCCACTGTGCTATGCCCTGATGACTGCTGAGCTTGTATGTTGCAGTATACTGTACACCATAACTTCTTACCTCAGGAGAGGTGACAAAAGCATGAGTAGCTGGGTTGGCATCATTCCTGGCAGTGAAGTTTCTGTTGAAGGATGTGACGATAGTATTCTTCTCTCCTTTTTTCACATCCTTCCTGAAGAAAGTCATAACACAGAGAATGTTACACTGATGCATTTCATTTAACCTACATCACTCAAAAGAATTTTCTATTTGATCATCAGACTTCACTTTTTACTTGGAGCCACATCATTCAAATCAGTCAACAACATTAAAAGTCCAAAGTCCAGACACTGACCCTTCGTGGCTTCAGTCATCATTACGGTCAACAATATGAGAGGGTTTGAACACAAAACTTACTAATGATTTTTCTGTTCTTTCAGTCTCATTAGAGGAAAGGCCATGGGGCCATTACAATCAAAAGTTGTTGGGGGGTTTTTTTCTCTTGGAAGCATAAATGTGCCAAACAAAATTTCATGGCTATCTACGAATATTCATGAAAGGTCATAAAACCAAAAGCAGTCGCTCTGCAGTGACCATACATAGTCACAGGACATCTAATCAAAATCAGGTCGTTAGTTTCCTTCCCTTCCTTTCCAGTCATTCCTTTTTATGAACCAGTGTTAGTAAAGAAGAGTACTCGTGCAAATCCGGACGATAGTTGACGAGATATTTTGCTCTGGACCAAAATGATGGCAGAACAGATTAGTAAACTGCCATGACCAGGCAGCCAGTTTCACATGAATAGTCTTTACAACTGATCTGCATACCTGTCCCACTGCCCGATGCATGGCCCACAAGCATTGGCCAGTACGATTCCACCAACATCGTTCAAGATCTTGGCCTGCAAAAGGGGCAATGTGAAAATACCACATTTTGGACCTTTTAAAACACTTTATAAAGACACTTAATAAAATGCACAAGAATTTCTACTGGTTTATGCAGGCGAAATATTTTTCAGCTGGAGAAAAAAGTGGCGAAGAGCTACAGTGCACTGATGCAGCACCACACATATGCATCTGGCATAAACCCCACTCACCAACTAAGGGTAAGGTTGGCAGCGGAAACACAAGCCAGATCTATGTGTACCGTTCAGAAGCTTACTGTACTATATCAAATTGAACTGTACTGCTCAGCGGAAATGAGGCTTAAATGACATGTACACTTGCTAAATGCTGGTGAAATGCTGACTCACATATCCGTCCCTCTCGATGGTAGCGCGGATCTGTTCAGATCCAGGGGTGACTGTGAACTGGGCCTTGCACTTCAGACCTTTATCCAGAGCCTGCTTGGCCAGAGAGGCTGCTCTGCCCATGTCCTCGTAGCTCGAGTTAGTGCAGCTGCCAATCAGACCTGCAAGAGGGAAGTTCAGTGTTTGTAAGAGGAGAACTTAGATGTGAAGGGGTATACAGTCACAGTGGCAGATTGGAAGTTCTCATCTATTTTTAATAACACTTCTTGCATATGAAATAAATCTGTCAATCTGTAATTATACATCTTGATCATTGTAATTTTATCCTACTCATTCTGTCAGTGACTGGACTTATATTGCACTTAGTGTTTGTTCTGGAAGACCACATGATTGGACTGTAATGTGATCTGAACATATCTGGTCGATATCACAGCTAGTAGGAACAAACAAAGAAATATCAAATTTCACTAGACAGAGCACTAAAAATACAAAACGTGAAATATAATACAACTGTATAACAAATACTGACCAACTTTAACCTCCAGGGGCCAGCCGTTCTTCTGAGCTATAGCCCCAATGTCAGACACAGGATGGGCCAGGTCGGGGGTGAAGGGCCCGTTGATGTGCGGCTTCAACTGTTAGGCGAGGAAGGAAGCAAAGCATGATGAAGCGCAGAAATAATTTGGGTAATGTGGGACACATTTGCAAATGCTATAAATACTGTTCTCTAAATTTGGAAACGATGAACACTGATAAGTACTTAAGCTGCCTAATGGACCATCATAACTACGTGACACAGAACAAGATGGGAAAAAAGGAAAGTACCATAGATTTCTAAGTGGACAGTACCTCACATCATCTCATGAAAGCTTTTACTCAACATACCAGCATACATTCACTGTCATTCATTAAGCTACTGAATGCTTCAACAAGTGGGCCATTATATTAAAATGCTTGTCTTAATATAAAAGGTCATTTAGCTGCAATGTGCTCCTCAACAGAATCAAATCATGGACTCCATTTCTTAATAATAATTCAACTCCTCACTTTCTATGTCCTCACACAGAC
The DNA here is from genome assembly GCA_029874485.1 of Naso brachycentron. Classification (NCBI taxonomy): domain Eukaryota; kingdom Metazoa; phylum Chordata; class Actinopteri; order Acanthuriformes; family Acanthuridae; genus Naso; species Naso brachycentron. Next base: position 18,381,533 of record JAQFJA010000009.1, on the reverse strand, counting down.
TGATGTCACAATGACAAAATGACAACATATCCAGCCTCATACCATGTATATTTGTAGTGCGTACCAAAACTACACCCTAAACCTATCTAACTTCTGTATCGTGACGTCTTTCCTGTACAAACAGGATGTATATGTGGGACAAAACATTGGGAGGAATCTGATTGGACCATTGAAATGTGGGATCATAACAAATATGGAGGATTAACATGGTACAATGAGCGATACAGAGTTAGCTGCTAACATTAGCCTTCCTTCTATCATGGAGGATGACATGCCTCCTTCATCACCCCTGTCACCGGAGCAGGAACGGAGGACGAGGGAGAGGAAGAAAATGTTGTCATATATGTTTGAGCCTTTGGTCCCTGCTGACAACCGATGACACTATTGGTTGAATTTGCCTTGGGCAAGATGACAAAAGTCATGGGATTTTTTTTTTAAATACAGGGAAAAAAATGTGATTCACTTTTAATATAAAAATACAAACAAAGAGACTTTTTTGGGGAAAAAAAAGGCAAGTGAACAATATGACCAGGAATGTGATCTCAAAGGATTCAAAAGACATTTTTCATTTCTGGTGGACTTTAAGCTTGTACTGTATTCACAATGTAAATGTGACAAAATTAACTACACTTAAAGCAGTCAGTATGCATATGAAATGTGTTCAATGTTTGAGTGTGATGCTGGTTGATATTATTCTCCCACAATACACTGCATAAAAGAAATACAGATGGAAGGAACAGAGTTGGAAGAAATTTAAAGTATTTGTGGGAGATGGCAAAACAGCTCCAGAAAGATGTGAAGAAAAAATGGATCAAAATTGTCATTTATTTGAGAAATTTGATCATATTCATACATTCTATTGTAACAGATTAACAGATGCATATACTGTATAATCTCCCAATCTCTAATATGAAATTGTAAAGTATGTTTATTTTCTTTTGTATACGTTGTTGTGTGCTATGACTACTGTATGTACATGCTGTAAATATTTTAATGTGGAATGGAGTGGAGACACTCTGATAGTCATGTCAAAGTGTTCTGACTCACCTCACTTAGGTTAATCTCAATGACTTGGTCATATTCACAGCCTTTATCAGGGACCAAGTCATCCTTAAACTGATCAGCCAAGGAGGCAATCTCTGAGAGGAAAAAAAGGAGACGAAGTTGGAGGTAAGACACAGTTTTAAAAAAATTAAGCATACAGAAACTGACAGAAAGAGACTGACCTCCACGGCCAGTTTTCTGCAGGTACGTCCGCATGCGGTGGTTGTAGGGAAACAAAGATGTAGTTGCTCCGATCTCAGCGCCCATGTTACAGATGGTGGCCATTCCTGAAAAATCAAAGTGTCTGTGAAATATTCTGCACTTAAATATGACTTTTAATATCTAGTCAAGCAATGTGAAGAGTAGTTTTAGTTTTCTTTGTTCTTTCTGTCTTTGATTTTCATATTCAAAGAAAAAAAATGTCATTCACCAGCATTTCAATGTGTCTCATCCTTACCAGTGCAGGAGATAGAGTCAACACCAGGCCCATGATACTCCACAATGGCTCCAGTGCCGCCCTTCACAGTCAGGATGCCAGCCACCTTCAGGATGACATCCTTTGGAGAGGTCCAGCCAGACAAAGCTCCTGTCAGCTTCACTCCGATCACCTGAAGGAAGAATAAATTCAAGTTTCAACAAACACATTGAGACTTTTGTGGAGACACTGAGCTGCGACATGACACTAAAATAAATTTGCAACATACACCGAATGTCAAAAACTCACTTTGGGACATTTGAGTTCCCAAGGGATTCCAGCCATGACATCCACGGCATCAGCTCCTCCAACACCAATACAGATGGAACCCAGTCCCCCACCGTTAGGAGTGTGGGAGTCTGTACCAATCAGCATCACTCCAGGATAGGCGTAATTCTCCAGAATGATCTGTCCAAAGAAAGAAACATTAACATTCAATTACTCATTTTTCCCTTAGGACTAAAAAAATCTGTATTTTGGCTGCTATTTAAAATAGATGCTTTTTCTTATTTTCTAGAGGCACTGGACAAGAGAGTATGATAATCACTCTGGCACAAACACTGTTTGGAAGAAACTGCACGATGAGCAAGTTCACTGACTTCATTAGAGAAGAATTTATTAGAGATGTCCTGCAGACATGTTTTAAGGCATAATTTAATAATATGTTGATCATTTTCATTTTAAATGAGTGTTAAGTGAATAAAAACACCGTTCTACGAAATAAAGGTCAAACATCTAAGAGCAATAACAATGTACAAAACACATTTGTGAGTATTATTACTCAAAGTCAGTATGCTGTACCTGATGGATGATCCCTGATCCAGGTTTCCAGAAGCCAACTCCATATTTGGCACCAGCAGTTGCAAGAAAATTGTACACTTCCTCATTCACTTCCTAAATTGGGAGTAAATGGGAAAGAAGACAAGCTATTTTCATATCAACGCTGTGTCATAAAAACATTTA
>JAQFJA010000009.1:18343655-18354919 GCA_029874485.1 Naso brachycentron | reverse complement strand
AAAAAACACCTCCACAAAAGAATCCCATCGGCTGTCCAAATTTTTAATAAATATCAACGCCTGTAAATTTGAATTTCTCACCTGTTTTCTTCTCTATCATTTTCACTTCTACTTTTGCCTCCTCAGATATAGAGTGTTCTTCTTGTCCTTCTTGTCCTTCTTGTCCATCTTCCTCCTCCTCCTCCTCCTCCTCCTCGTCTTCCTCCTCTAGTTTAGCTGGCTGTAATGTGGTGACGGTCACTGCTTCTTCTTGATCCGGGGTGCTTGCATTAGATTGAGGGATTGAGGGGGAAGAAGCGGAGGCAGAGACAGAGGCTGCAGCTGCAGGAGTAGTAGTGGCTGTAGCGGTAACCTTGGGGATGGATTTGCCTTTTCCCGCCACTGAGGAGAGAGTCTTCTGCAGCTCCTCCTCCTCCAGGGTCACAGGGATGCCGTTCTCCAGGAGAAACTCATCCAGGTCCATGTACTCCAAGTGGAAGGTCTCCCCATCATACGGGATGGTCTTCTCCCAAATGGCAGGGGTCAAGGAGGCTGATACCCCTCCACCTGCACTGCCTCCTCCTCTAGAACCTCCGCCAGTGCTGGCTGCTCCTGCCCCGCCTCCCTCCACATCCTCAGATGAGCACAGCTTCTCTTTCTCTATTTCTGCATCAAAGACAAGGTGGGAGAGTAGTTTAATTAATAAAACACAGCTGGTTGCACAATGAGTGAAACCTTTTTGTGTTCACATGCGACTTTGAGTTCCTTTTACAGAGTCTGACGAACGTGGGTGCACAGTAAAAATAATAACAATACTGTAGAGAAACAGGGTGGGAAAAGGGGGTGGTGGTGGTGGTGCTGACATCTGACAAAAAAGTAGGATTACAATCAAAGATTCTGTAAGTGAGTTTAGGAATTAAAAAGTAGATTTCTGAATTAAATAAAAGGCAGAATGGGGCTTTCGGAAAAACAGATAAAGCACAAAAATTGGAAAGACCTGCACTTCTAAACACAAGCTCCACGAAAACTAGTGATTAAAAAAAACATTAGACTAATGAGATTGATGAAAAGCCAAGCAGTGTCTCTGTTTACAAGTGTTATTCAGTCTGGGTGCGCTGTTTGGAGAGCAGCAGAGAAGAGTTAGAACTTTTTGTTCTTTTTGTTTGTTTGCTGGCAGCCGCGGAAGAGACGGGCTCTGTGCGACATGCATGTCCATCCAAGAGACGGACCGACCGCCTTGTTCACGGAAATCATTTCAATCCAAATACAACCGCTCTTGAGACAGCATGAAGCATTCTGCACATATAGTAGAATATGCATCCTTAAAACCGTCGACAAACTCACCACAACGCTGGAACAAACTAGAGAACTGACCGCTTGTTTTCGCATTTTGACCTTACCGTCGTCTCCTTCCTCCAGGATGTTAGGAGGCGGAATGTCCATAATCTTCTTTAACGCGAAAGGGAAAGACTTCTGCGGACCCGCCGTAGCGGTGTTACCGCCGGGCTGAGGCGACACTGTCACAGCGGCTTTGCCAGGCATTGTTCTCCGTCAAGCTCCGAACACACCAAGGCGATGTTCCTTGAGGTAACGTAACCGAGAGCTGCCTCCTCTTCCGGGAAGCAACAGAAAACAACCGGAGCAAAGCTTGGAGCTCGTTCACCGTAACTGCTGATTTTAGGCCTGTTTATCAATACGGACGCTTTTAGGAGAAAAACCGACACTATACGGACCCCTCGCTCTTTTCGCCCACCGAGCGCGCTTGTTGGATATTCATGAGCGCCTGCCCCGCCCACTCTTGGAATGGAAGCTGATTGGTTGTCCTGTCCGTCCATATGAATGTGGCATGCTTTTTGTCTGTGTAGTAGTTCTGGCGACAAATTGTCAATATGGACGTGATTTCTTTATGTCGAGGCCATAAAGTCTGCACGAGCACAGCGTGACCGAGCGTGACTAACAAACGGAACACACAGTCTCGCGCAGCTACTTTCGTTCAAAGTGTCAGTGTTCGCGCGTAAACAAAGCTGAAGCGTGCGGAGAGCATCCACCTGATCCACCTGCATCCTTTCATCATAACCGCAGCCACACAAACTCTCCTCACACCCAAAATGTACGACGCAGTGTGCTCGCGCATCCTCTCCTCCACAAGAACGCACTCGTGGCCAAACACGTGCCCCCGCCCCTACTCACTCACGTGAAATTACAATCTGTCGAGGGGCGTAGCTTCAGACATTCAGCACGTGCGGGCCAAGGCGAGCTGGAGCGGGCACGCGCTCAGCGCTCGAGCAGCTGGCACATGACTCAAATGTAAAGGAGAACATGTTGTTTACAAGACAGACCAAATACTACGCAGCGTCTTTATAACCACCACAATTTGTTTGTGTTTACTAAAAACGATCTTGCGACTATGTTGCATTATAGCCTAGTTCTAAATTTTAGAGTGACTCCAAATTTAGTGTACTTTTTATTGTAGAATAAACTTATTATTCCATAAATTATTTCACACTACTGTAACATTTAACAAATATATTATCCACATCAAAGGCTCGCAGTGCCGCAACAAAAGAAGAAATCTCACGTTTCCGTGCACGAGCTGCCACAGTGCACGCGACAGAGAGGGCGCGAGACTCTTGAGCTCTATATAGCAGGATGTTTGGGTTCGGGAACAAAATGTTCAAACCGCACAACACCTCACCTTCACCGTTTATCGGTGGTTTTTGGTTTTTTGTTGTTGTCACCAAGTTGACCTCAGTAACCAACAGTAAAAAAGTGCATTGTGTCTCTGCTTTAACTGCCCCAGCAGAGAGAAAGCCAGTTAAATCCCCGCTGCAACAGCTGGAACACAAAGAGGGGACTGAAGACTGGACACATGCAGCCTTCTGTTTACCCTCCCGTCAAATCTATATGACTGGTTCAGTGAGAAAAGATAGGCTTATGTTCAGTATCTTTGCTGCACTTGAGTTACCTGCATGTAAAACATCGTTCAAACACACATTGGAGGTTAGTAATTTGCCATTTTACCTTTTGAAATGAAGAGAAATGGGAATTTTGGATTCAGTTCTGCTGCGTGGTACGCACCACTTACAGCCTGTCAACAAGGCATCCTGTTGCACAGATGGTCAGGATTAGAAACCCTGAATCATGAGTATAAATTATTCCCTCATCAAAACCACACATATAAGACATGCTGGAGTTGCCCTCACCAAACTCCTGTATTTTCAGAGTAGTTAAAAAAACCCTTAAATGTCACGTTTTGCATTACCTTTAGTTTGTTTATGATTGTTTTGTTTTACTAAAGAGTATTCAACTGATTAACTTTAATGGTTTGGACAAACAGGAAATGATGACATATATATTATGTACACAAGGATGTCAGTCAAACTAATTTAACTGTATGACAAAAGTCTCATTTTTTCTGAAGATTTAATGCTCCACTCTGAAGGATTTTCTTTGGGTAGAGTTTAAATGTTCTGCGATTTTTTATTTATTTATTTTTTTGTATTGAATTGTGAGAGTTTATTTTGCCGACGTTCATGACAAATTACGTTCTTGCTAAGTATTACTATGTAGTTTAGAGCTGGTGCATTGCTCATGGATTATATGGCTAAACCTCCTCTTTATCAGGGTGATTAATATCAAAGTTTTGTGTGGCAGGGGGAACCGGATCATTCTGGTTGTCTGCGTTGCTCAATAACAACTGTTGGTACCTCACCTTTACTTGTGCAAACAGTTTTCAGTTCAGTGGTCATTCCTTGTCTTTTGTTCACCATCATTCATGCAGACCTAATTGAAAAAAGAATCCAGAAAAGCCTTGTGTGACACGCACACACATCTACATCTTACATTGACCAAACCTCATATTTGTTCTCTTGAAGCAGCCCAGACAGGAGGTGACTTCTTGGGCCAACTTTTGCTTTAGGATAAATTAAAACAGGAATGTTTTGTATGCGTTCATGCATACTGCATCAGAGGTTTAAGTAGTTAAATAATGGAGCCAATCCTAGCAGACACTGAGCGAGGGTAGGGTACACCCTGGACAAGTCGCCAGTTCATGTCCCGGGCTGACAGACAGAGACAAAGAACCATTTCCGATAAGTTAATTAATGAGCACTAATGATACTGAGAAGAAAACAGAAATCATTCCTTTTTCTGCAGCATTTTATTTTTGAAAAATCTGCAATACTATCGCTGCATAATGACAAAAATATGTGCACAAGGAAAAGGTTATAAAAGAATAGAGTGTCACAGAGAAAATAAAAGATTATTATTGACTGCAGTTAAAGGAAAGCGCAGACAGCAAGCTGAGGCTGACCCATCAGTCATTTTAGATTAATAGCAGGAAAAACAAACAAGACAGTCAAACTGTCAATCTAAAAGTGTGCATAAGTGTGTGTCTAAGATGTCTCAGTCAATTTTGATAAACCCATGTTCCAAAAGTTAAGTTTGGTTTGGAAGAATGAATGTCATCACTGTGGATGGGGCATGAAACAGCCGAACATCATTAAAAAATGAAAATAAAAAAGGGTGTCCACCTACTACTGCAGTCTTCATAAAAAGCTGTAAAGCATTAAAATAACACAAGCTCATATTTTTAGGCTACATCAGTTAATAAATTAAGTGTCATGCTTGAAACATGCAAGTAAACTATTCGGCTTTATGTCCTATTGTGAGATTTTCTGCAAGACCTGCACATCATGCACTTGGCATATTATTTAATTATCGTGTCACCAAAAGCAGCAGATGTGGCAGATAATGCATTAATGTTGGGCAAAATATCAATATTGTTTCACATCGTGATATAAGACAAGATATCGTGATGGATTCTGAATATCGTTATATCGTGATGCGACGTAAGTTTTGTCTTCTCCTGGTTGAAAAGGCTTCATTACAGTAAAATTATGTGATTTTCTGAACGTACCAGACTGTTCTCACTGTTCTTTTATTTACCTTTGCACACTTATCCACATTACTTATGATTATTTATCAAAAAATGACACTGGGTCAATATTTCGTGAAACCACCAATAGTCATCCTTACAATACTGTCTCAGTATTGAGGTATTTGGTCAACAATATTGTGATATTTACTCAGTTTATCACTTTAGCAGCTACCACCCTTAGAATGCACAACAAGTCGTCAGTCACAACCTACATGATCAGTAATTATCGATATCAACCAATATGCAACTTCACTATCCTGACAGGTTTTTCAGCTGTATCGCCCAGGCCTAGTTACAACATAATTAACTTTAAATGTATTCTATGAACAACTTTGTGGATAAACCAAAAATAAGATGCTGAATCTGAATCTCAGCATTAACCTCTGGAGGTGAGAGGCCCCAATGTTCCTCCGTCTGTTATAACCAGCTGAAGAGCCCTCACATGTTTATACTACGGATGCACAATACTATCAGCACGTTACTGGTATCGGCCAATATTAGCTTTAAAATTACTATTGGACATCGGCCAGCACACCAATACAATAACAGATGAAATAACAGGCTGCTGTTTCCTTGATTAAACGCCTGAGTCGACGCCATGTTTCACATTTTCCCTGGGGACAGACGCAATGTTTACTTCCTCTATCACTTGTGAAACAGGCCAAATTTGTCCTGGTTGTGAGTTTTGTAATGACTGTCTCAGGGAGAGTGTCAGCCAGGTGTAAGTAGGACGCGACTTGTTTTCTTTAAAAGCAATTGTCATAAATAAAAATGACGTTTTTCATAATGAAAGTTCAAGTATTTTTCTTCTTTTGCACACAGAATGAATATTACATCATTTTACACCTGCATTTGTCAGCAGGCCGGCACTGTGAGAGTTTTGCATGATAATACTGTGTGTTAAATTCCACTACAGAAGAGACTTGATGATCTCTGCAATTAGGTGTGGGTAAAAAGATTTACATATATATCTGTATTGGTATTGACTACAGGCCAAATGAGTTGAAAAATGTCGGCATATTGGATATCGGCAAAAAATCCAATATTGTGCATCTCTAATTTATACAGCCAAGTCCTCATTTGTTATCTGTATATCAGTAGTTTCCTGACTAATTTTGTCAGAGACAGAAAATTTTAAGAATTCAACACATATTTTTTATAACTCAGTGATACAATATGTTGGCAGCATTGCAAAAGTGCATAATAAGAATGCACTTTGCTACATATGGTCGTTTGGGCTTGGATGCAAAAGTCTGATCCTATGCAGTAAAGCAAACGCTGTCCTCACATGGAGGGGTGCTGTTTTAACATGTGAAGTACAGGAAGGGAAAAAAGGCAAAACAGTTCTCATAGCAAGCAAGAAAGAGGCAACCTTGTGTCCAAGTGGTGTCAGTTGCCATGACATTTGATCCCAACATACTGATCAGTTACAGCTGCAAGCGTCTGTTGCATGTTGCCTTCTGTTTCTACTGGCAACCATTGAATTAAAACGGGCAAAAAAAATAAAGCAAGGGAGTATTAACAAAGTGCAGAGTGCACAAAGTAAGTAATGGTGTGATGAAAGGCGCAGTGAGGAATGTTTCAGCGTTGTTGCATCAGTTGCAGGCTGCTGTGTTGTGACTGCATGGAGGAATCTCCTGGACAGTTTGCTGACATTACGCGGCTCACTGCCTTTGATCAGTGTGCACATTTTGACTTCCACAGACCTGTGTCAGAGATAACTCATATATACAACCATGATCACCTACATGACAGCGCTAAATGCAATGGGAAGTTCCTGATTAGCGAGGACTGAGAGACCTGATTCCATGTAATGTCACAGTGACGAGTGTTGCGGCTGCTCATTCACCGGGAGTGAAGCTGTCTACTAGTTCCTATAACTTTATGCAAGTAGTGGAATAAATACTGAGGTCCTTTACCTGACTAGAAGCAACACCTTTATGTAAAATACAAGTCATGCATTCCCAAACTTGCTTTCACACTTATTCCACCCAGTGCTTGACAAAATTCTGACTACAACAGCTTACAGCAGACTCAAGCCTGCTCTTCTGCCCAGAGAAATCATAAGAAAATGTTCTTACCGCTGTCATCAAAGGCAGAAAAAGGGAAGGAGTAGTCTGCCAGGGCCTTCAGCAGATCAGTAACGTCGCTTCCGTCCCCATAAACGATTTGGTTAGCTGTTGTCATCATGAAGCAAAGCCGGATCTGATTGTCTGAGAGAAGAGTCCAGCTGATCGAGACTCAAACTGTGACTCAGTGTAAGTGCGCTGTCAGCTCCTGACTTCAGTCACTTTTGAACAACTTTCGCAGCAGGTCATCTCACGGGGACGTCTGCATGTGTCCAAACAACTTGTATTATAATGAGCAGACAGAGCCACGCCCCCTGGATCCCCGTTGAGCCAATGGCAGCGGAGCATGCGCCTGTCAGTAACGCAGCAGAGCCAATGAGAGAGCAGGGGGCGGGCTCTGACAAATGACAACCACAACAACCCTGTACGGCAGCACATTTCTCTCCACGCACGGCTGCACGTGCACTCTGAAGGACACTCCAGGCCAAGCCCGCCCCAGCGCCACGCCATCTAGTGACGTGTTTGAGTAGTGCACAAAACATGTGAAACAGAACTGTGTTTACTTCCAAAGGAAAAATAACAACACTTAAAAATACATTATTATTATTATTATTATTATTATTATTTATTTTTTTTAAAGGAGATTTGAGTCGAATGGACAATCAGTAGTCCTGCGGTCTTTTACCTCAGGTGAGGCTTAGCAGTGTTATTTTGTTTGTTCAGAGTGATGGCAGGGTTGGGAGGGTTACTTTGGAAATGTAACAGGTTACAGATTACTAGTTACTGTTTTTAAAACGTAATAACTACTGTAACTATTTCATTTACTTTGTCAAAGTAATGTTACTTGTTACACTTGATTACCTTTTGATTACTTTTCAAAATTTCTAACAAATGTTTTCAACTGTTGACCATTTTCAGATGTTTGAACCAGGCAGTGTTAATGGCAGCCGTGGGGCGATGCAAATTCACAAACAAGAGAACCAATAAAAAGCATCAGAATAGCATCAGCTTTGCTAAAAGTCTTTGACTAGAAATGACAAAAGACGGCATTGTGCACATCAAAACATGCAAAGCAACAAAATAATTACTATTAGGCCCATTTCACATATAGTCTAAAGTTTTTATAGAAAATACTCAGATGTACCCCCTTTGTAATCATTAACATTTTCATGAGTAACTGTAATTTAATTACACATTCTCTCTCAGTGAGTGTAACTGATTACAATTACATTTATTTTGCAATTAAATTACATAGTTTCATTAGACCTACATGTAACCAGTTACTCCCGACACTTGTGATGGTATCTGTAACTGTGTTGTTATTTGGACTGTGTCATGTAAAATTCAAGGAGCGGAGCCCCGTTCAGGTGACAGAGTGTGAGAGAAACTTAAAAGATCAGAGCAGAAGCTACCAAAACAACTTATGCTGTCATTTCAAGCGATAGAGCGAAAGGAAAAAATTAAGCAGAAAAGTCAAGTTGTCCCGGTAGAAAAAAACTGATATTGGCTAAATGTAACATTAACAAAAGTTTAACTCATTGGACAGTATGAGAATTTCACTCTGCATCAGAGCTGTTTATCAGTGCAATGTGTCCTTTGTAAATTATTTCAAAGGGAAGATAAGCTGCTAGTGATTCCTGTCTAATGTCTCAGCAGCACCACCTACTGGGCATTTCAGTGAACTGCACCAGGACTCAGCATGAATCCTCAACTGATTCAGAAGCTTAAAGGTCACACATCAACATATTTGTTGCAAAAGGGATCATAAAAACAAATTTAACTAAAATTTATCCATCTACCCATTTGTATTACATTATTCTGATAACCGGGTATTATACCTGTCTTCACTTTAAATGATTTTTGTTGTCTTTACAGTCTGTTGAATTAACACTTACCTATTGTGTCTTTCCCCACACATACAGTTTCAGGCACGCAACACACTTTCACAGAAAAACTAAAATAAAAACACATGTACAACCTTATAAACAATGAATTTACTTTCAAAATCATTTCTGTGTCGTCTTTACAGTGTTTACTGGTTTACCGTTGCCTCACTTGGATTACATCATACTTCCTTTAACAATAAACAAAATTATTTGTTTCAAAATAATTACAATAATAATAATAATAAAGTGGCCACGATGGCAACACTTTTCTGATGGGGAACATAATATGAACCAGAAAAGTTCTCCACATGAAAATACAGAGTGGACTGATTACACCAAGTACACATTCATAGGTCTTTGCAAGAATACAAATAAAACTGAACATAATCGTTTTTACTCGCATAGAGGCTGAAACATTGAGAAATCATTGTAAGGCAATTTACTGCACAATTAAGACTTTAAACATTCGTTCTCTTACTGAACTGTGGAATGAAGGCGTTCCTGATCATACTGCCTGCTCAGACACAAATGCAAAAGAAGAGAACAAAACAATATAACATTATAATATTTTGGCTGAATGTCACGTGTCAGAGCACACAAAAGGCTGCATGTGTGGTTAAACCTGTTTGAAAATGTGTTTGTATCTGCTGTGTTTTTCAGAGTGGCACCAACACAGGCTTTACCCTAAAAACACGAAATACTTGCTTATTGTTACTTTAGCTGAACAGACGCGTATATGGTTTATAAGAAAAGACATGCGTGATATTTCCAGTGACCTCTTGGCAAGCATGGACACACTGCTACTTTATCCATCCCCTGCTGATTTTGGTTTTAAATGCTTATTTGGCAGTTAGGACAATGGCTCATAAAGGCAAATAATAATAATAATAATAATAATAATAATAATAAAGTTTAAAGTAGATGTGTTAAAAAAAAATCTAAATTGTAGTACATCTCACATTTCTAAGTCAGGGAGGACAAAGTACTAACATTTCACTTATATTCATTTATTTATTTGGTGATGTGAGCCAAATAATTGAGGGAAGGTTAGTACTTTGTCCTCCCTGACTTAGAAATTTGATGCCACATTTAAAATCTTTTCAACATGCTTTCAGGATTTTGGAAGCACAACCTCCTTTTTCAGTCCTGAAGTAGATAATTGTACTTCCCAAAGTCGAACTCGTCAGGCATGATAAGCATGTCTTCTCTGGCTTTGGCCAGCTTTTGTCGCAGGAAGTCCCTTCTCTCCATCCACTCCTGCAACTCCTCCAGACTGTGGGCGTAGTCGCAGCTCACGCCCTCGGGGCAGCCACTATCGAGCCTGTCGAACATGAACATAATGCAAAATGTTTCAACTAGCTGGTAATTTAGCGCTCAGTAACATTGATTTAAAAAGCTGCAAAAACACTAGAGCATCAAAATGAACTCAGATGAATTTTCTTCGCTTACATTCTTGAAAGGTTTGTTGTTCCTCAAACCACCTGTGAAGTAAGTTTTCGTTTGTTTTCCACACCTAGTTCTGCACTGCGCTGTTCACACTTGTGTCATACGCTTTTCTTCTCATTTGTTCTCACCAGGTGAGCCGTGGCCTGGTGCATCCATGTTGTCAACCTAACTTCAGGGATCTTTATCACTCCTTTTTAAGAGAAAAATTATTATTCTTTTGTTCTGACATTAATACAATCAAACAAAATCAAGTACACAACACCCTACTTGCATAATGAGAATGAGACTATGACTATTTAGATCAACAGTTTGGCCTTTACTGATGAGTGTTTACAAGTGAATTTTCAGGAGAGCAACTGTTTGTTTTGAAAGCACTCCTCAAAAGAGAGTGAACGAGTTGGCATTTGACCTTTACTCAACAGCTTTGACAGCTGACAATCACACTACGGTAAAGGGCGAGGATCCAAATCTAGATCACGTCTCTAAGACACATCTCTGAGATAAAAAGGCTTCAGCCGCCAACCATCCTGAAGACTGTCAATTAGTGGAGATACTTCAGTCTACAATTATTTTATAATATCACTTATAGACATTCCTCCTGCAGGCTGCATGACAGCCAATCATTAACATGAAATGTGTTTCAAAGTGGATCTGTGTCTGTTGCATATTTCTGGTCTACTGCAAACCTGCAATTAAAGCTGAGGTAGGCAATTTATTTTTGGTGTCACTGGGCACAAATTCCATAACAACCTTTCAGCATATTGTATTTCAGGTGGTCTGAAGAAACACAAGACTTCTGCACCTCTCCCCGGCTCTGTATTCAGGTCTTTAGAAAATGAAGACCATGACAGACACTTTTTGGCCAATCAAGGGCTAGAGCATGTATTCCTATTGGCTGATCTATGCTGCGCTTCTCAGCGACAGGTGATGTTGCTATGTGCTAAC
>JAQFJA010000009.1:18286306-18296337 GCA_029874485.1 Naso brachycentron | reverse complement strand
TAAACTGGAGTATGGCAGTGGGTATTGCTGAATCAATTAACTTGCGCTAGCATTAGCTGAAAATAGTCTCCATCAAAGGGAAAAGCATTGGGTGGGTCAATGAGGCCCTATGTCAAAAATTCAGGGATATCCCTTTAACTTTACTGTTTCCATGTTCTCCCCCTGTGATCCTCTGTCAGGCACTATGCTATGGTATGATAGCTCTCAGCCCACACACCCTCGGCTCCACCAGACACATGTGTGTCCTGTGCTGGAGGCGGGGTCAATGCCTCGCTCTCTAAAGCCCCTCATACACTCTCTCAGGGCCATTAAGAGCTCAGCAGAAGTGGCACTCATGCAAGAAGCAGGTCACATCACAGCACAGGTAGGTGTTTGAATTACTTTTAGTGTCAATGTCATTACAATTTATATCATATTACACTAATAGGTGCCTATGACTTTAGGGCCACATTTAATTAGTTTGCATGTTTTGCAACGTTGTCTTTCTACCATTTCTTCCTACACTATTTTAGATTTTTATTAAGATAGATGTGCAGCGTACTTGCTTTTACATGAATCTTGTCTCTCAGGCTTTTAGGAGGACGATGGCTCTGTCTCGAGGAGACGTGGATGAAGCTGTGCTCTTTGCTAAGGTAACTTAAAATTTTTAATGACCTATGTGTGACTCTTCAGAGCTTCTCTATTATGTGTGGCCTATTAAAATGTTCATGTCTTTAACTGGTCAGTCTCTTAAATGTAATTTCTGCAAACACAGGTGTCATCCATTGTGAAAAATTAAACAAACAAGACAAGCAAAAGAACAATTCCGACATTAGTACTCAAATAGTTAAATAAAAAGTATTAACAATGATACATTATTTTATTAAGTATAAATTAATTAATACGATATACAGTTAAACTAATAAATTTGGGTTGGATGATACTTGACACATAACTGCTGGGTACCACAGCCTAAACACAGAATCCCACATACCTGTATTTATGGAAAATAAAAAAATAAAAACAATAAAATCAATATCTACTATTCTTTTAGTTATCATCACATGTACAGTGAAGTGTTGTTTGTTACACATCTTGTGCATTTTTCTCCATCTTTCTTTAAAGATGGGGAAAATAATGATAATGAAGTGATTTTTGTTCACCATTTTTTTCAAGTAATCTGCATTATTGACAACTCCTAAAAAAAAAAAAAGTATTTAATGAGGTCAACGTTGAAAATATTTTTTTTATATATCATAAAACCTGTCAAACAGTCAGATTCAGGTTACAACTGAAACTCTAACAAGTACAGTTACTGCATTTTGCTTTATGGGACAGTATGCAGTCTATGACAGCAAACATGAAGCTTACAGATTTATTTCAAGAAGAAATGCTTCCTTTTAACTTAAAATGTTTTTCCAGTTTGATTTTGAGAATCGGATCCATGGTGCTAACTTCCTGGCTTATCCCCCTGTTGTTGCCGGAGGGAATCGAGCCAATACTCTGCACTACATAAACAACAACCAGATTATCAAGGTAAAGAAAAGTGTTGAGTGGGCTAAAGGATCAGATTTGTCAGATATGGTACAATGTACATCTAAATGAACAATTCTATAACAGATAAATAGTTGCATATATAAAGTCATAACTCATAATCTCTCTCCTCTCTTTCTCTCCTCCATCAGGATGGTGAAATGGTGCTGCTTGATGGTGGCTGTGAATACTTTGGTTACGTCAGTGATATCACTCGAACATGGCCAGTGAATGGAAAGTAAGATTTGACAAAATAATCTTTAGCATTACGTTGTACCACTCATCGCAACCTAAGATTGACTGAAGCTTTGAATCTATCAGTGATTACACCTTCCCTTGAACACCAAAACTACTTAGTATTAGAGGTGAAAGTCAACAGAAGTTTCCGTGTCCTCACCATGTTGATACTAAAACACTACACAATGCAACAGCACTCCACCAATATAAGTTAATTTTTATGTTTTATGTAGAAACTTTTTGTCTTCTGTTAGAAAAAAGTAAGGATACAACAAATGTTTGGCTGACCGAAATTATTCAGCCGATAACAGCAAAAAATGCACTTTTTGTGTTCGGCCGAATAACTTAAAAGGCCAAATAATTTTTACCAAACAAGTGTTTTTTGATGACGGGATCAAACAACCACCAGTGTTGATTGAGGGGCGCATGCTATCCAACAATGCAGTGCAATGCATGCAGTACTAGCCTCAACAGAGAAACAGCTGCTACGCTGAGGCTTGAGTAGAAGAAAGAGACAGCAGTGGTGGCGGTGTAGGCGGCGGCGGCAGCAGCAAAAAAAGAAAGCTCCTCCTAATTTTAGTCCCAGCACAACCATTCCATCTATTGTAGCTTATTCTTTAACCCTCAGTAATGATGACACAAGACATTTCTTAAAATCAGGCGTTACTTAAGGGAGAGAAACAGGCGATATACAGTACGTGACGTTAGCTTGTGACTGCAAAATACAACTCGGCTGTTTACAACAGCAAAGCTTCTGGAGTCTGAAGTAAACAGGAAACTTACTGTTCAAATCAAAGTGTTCAATAAGCCTGTGTAATATTAACTTTGTTGTTTTATACATTATAACACTCATAAATCTTAATGAAATAAACATTTTCCTTACATGAAGTTACAACACCATCCTTGGTTGATGTCTTTGAAATATCAAAAAAGTTTGCCATTGACGGTGCCAAAGCAAAATGTAATTGTAATATAATAAATTATGTTTTTTTTTTTCTTTGAAAAGCATGACTACAGCACATTTATTCAGTTTACGCAACTGTGAAAAACTGGCCAAATAAATGTAAAAAAACGCGTTTGGTTCCGGTATTCGGTTTTTAGCCTAGTCTTTCATTGCTATCAGTTACGGCCACAAATTTTCATGTTGGTGCATCAGTGCAAACAAGCACACACCAACTGTTTGCTCTCCTCCAACCAGATTCAGTCCTGCCCAAGCTGAGCTGTATGAGGCTGTCCTGGAGGTCCAGCACTCCTGTTTGTCTCTGTGTTCGCCAGGCGTCAGCCTTGATCACATCTACAGCACCATGCTGGCTTTGTTGGGACGACAGCTGAGACAGCTTGGCATCATCAAGGCCAGTACCAGTGATGCTGATGTACTAAAGGTACAAAAAAGTTGTTTTCCATTTCCACATATATAGGTGCTCTTCAGTTTAGATGCTAGATGAATAAATGGTAAATGAAGTAGCACAAGATCGTGTTTCACTCAGCTAATAACAAACAGTGCAGACGTCTACACACAGTGTTTTGTATTGTAATATTGTTAAAGTAAACGTAAGTAAATTTAAGTCTTGCCCTGCTGCTAAATAACAATCAACCAGACCCGAGAGAGACATGATCAGATTATCACCGTTGCCATGTCTGCTGGGCTCTGAATTCAAACACTTTTGGCAGAGTTTATTGATGTCCTTACCAGTGGTTTGTGGTCAAGAAATAACCATAAACTCCTTAAGCCAATGTAAATGATGATATGACCTAATTACAGCCCTCCATGAAACATAATATGCTTGTATAACTCTGTGTAATAGAAGCAGTCAGTTCTTTCAGTGGTTATTTTCAGGGAAATAAAATGAGCGAGCCAAACCGAAGTTGAATGTAGATGTATTTAACCGATTTGTCTTTAAGAAGTAAAAAGGAAAAGAGAGAGAGAAAAAGGTACTGTGGAATAATAAAGGCTGTTTTTTTGGGTGGCCAAGGATCCTTTAGTTTAAGATACACAGCAGGTTAACATATGAAGTCTTCATCAAGGTAAAGAAACATAAACTGATTGCTGATGATGTTCACCTGTGAGAGAATTTCACTCAGAGTTGGGCTCATAGTCATCAGCCTTCTGAGTAAAGGTCATTGTTAAGTATTTGAATATCTGTCAGATGGATTGGCATCAGATTTTGCACAGACGTCCATGGTGTCCAGATGATGTGTCCTGCTGTCTTGGCGAGCCCTTGGATTTTCCCCTGGCACCATCATGAGGTTTAGATTTGTAGTTTTAAGGGAAGTGTCAAAACCAGTCGGCCTGCTCCATTTCAATGTGCTGGGGTACCGTTTTTAACAGCAAGCCTGCTCCTGGACTTGTCTCAAACAAAAAAACAGTGCACCACCTAACTCTCAGTACATTACCTACTATAGAGTGGTGAAGTTATGTACTCCTCTTTATCCTTGATGGGACATGAGGCCTCAATGAGCTCTCTCTGTTGCATTTGGTCCTTGGCAGCATGTTCGCCTCTCCCCACGACAGGTCTTTCAGCTCCTGATGGCGTCCATCTTAAGATGACTTTTGAGATACAGTCTGACTCCATTGTCAACAAATGGCAAAGCCATCTCAGGCATCTGTGTGTGATTTCCTTGGTGATGTTCTGGCTACTGGTTTTCTTGTATAGTTGATGGTTGGAGATTTGGTTTGGCCAAAAGATCTGGCGTATTCATCTAAGGCACCCGTTGTAAAAAGTTTCTGCTTTCCTCGTATCAGCTTTGCCCCACACTCTGAGCCATTCAACAGAACAGCCTTGACATTGCTGTTATATAGAAGCATCTAAGTTTTAAGGTTGTATTTCTTGGACTTCGATGGGGCGGAGTTGGGAGAAGGCACCCTAGGCCTTGCCTGGCTTGTTTTGATGTCTTGGACCACAACATCTTTACTGATGAGGCTGTTCAGGTAGGTGAATTCTTCTACGTACTTGAGTGGTTCTTTATTTACAAATACAGGTGCTGTGGGGGTGGAGTTCACAAGCATCACGTGAGTTTTTTGAGATGTCAGTGTTGAGTCCAACATGTCAGGCAAAGTTGTTGAGCCTGTCAGCTTTGGTCTGCATGTTGGAGTGGTTAGTTGAAAGGAGAGCAAGATTGTCAGCAAAGTCAACATCTTCTAGCTGGATGCCTCTGAGTTTGTCTGCTGTTGTGTTGGTTAGGATCCAGTCTATGATAACAAGGAAGAGGAGAGGAGAGTCTCACTGCAGACTGTACAGAAAACTGTTCAGAGTTGATGTTGCCCATGATGACATTCACTCTAAATGTTCATAGGGAGGTGATGTACTGAGTTCTGAAACATGGAAGTCAGTTACCATTTTTGCACTTCTGGTTCCCTGCGTCTCAAAGTTTGTTTTTTTTTAATGGGTTTTCAGTTAAATGCCTAAAAAAGGTTTGTGGTTAACACATGCTAAAGATATTTAGATGTTAGGTTCTGTGACAGAAAATATGCCAATTACTCAATTTTTGAAGTTTTAAGGTGTTACGCATTCTAAAAGTGGCAAAGGAAGCATTTACTAAGCATCAGTGATATCAGTGAGGTGAGGCTCCTGTGCAGAGCCCAAAGGATGTCAAAAGACTAAACCTACCCCAACCATGGTCGGTTCACCCTGCTGCCATAGCAGCTTTTATCCTCAACATTTCTCAACCTGTCCTTACCACTCAAATGTAAAAAGTTTTTTTTTAATATTTTGAATGATTATTTAACGTATAAATAATTTAATGATATTCAAATTTTCCCATTATGGGACTAATAAAGGATTATCTTATCTGGTCTTAATCATTTATACTTCCTTATAATTATTTGTACATTCATGTTATTTTCTGGTTAATTAGTATCACAACTGTATTTCAACATACAACTTTGTGTTGTAAAATCCTAAATAATCCTTGATTCTGATGCTCGTCCCAGGCTGCACGGCGCTACTGCCCCCACCATGTTGGTCATTACCTGGGCATGGACGTGCACGACACTCCTGAACTGTCCCGTTCACAACCTCTTCAGCCAGGAATGGCCATCACTATAGAACCAGGTATATACGGTCTTCTTCTTGAGTTTTTTGTAAGATGTGCTGCTGTGGCTGCCTTACTGAAGATATCTGGTGAACCTGCTTTTAAATAAAAATCCAAAATGCCACACAGACACTCCATCTGTGTCTCTTAGTGTTTCCTATTATTCTTCCTTTCATTAATTTTCCACTGTTTTCCCCTTTGTTGTCACAGGGTTATACATCTGCGAGGACAATGACCAGGTGCCAAAGCGTTTCCGTGGCATGGGCGTCAGGATTGAGGATGACGTGGTGATCCGAGACAAGGAGGGTCCTCTGATTCTGTCCCGTGACGCACCAAAGACCATCGCTGATGTAGAGCAGGCCTGTGCCCAGAGATAGAGCAAGGAGAGACAGACAAGTGACCAAGTGAGCCACAGTGTCTTTGTCAGGCAGTGTGCTGTGCTTAACTGTCTGCATGGTGATGACATCATCAGTCTCAGGGCCCAGGTACATGAAAGGTGGGAGCACGCAGCAGGACTCTGGTTTAAGTCACAGCAAGATCTGAAAATTGAAGAAATCTGGTGTGGATGACCATAACTTTGGCTAAATGTTTGAAGTAGCCATATTATTCACTGTTCCATATTCATAAATTGATGTTAGGTAATTTTTTTTTCCTCCTACTGTCCACTGCTGTATGATCCTCTGTCTGAAGTGCTATGTTTTAGCCTAGCTCTCTTTAAAGCAACAGAATGTAACTTTGACCACGACCCGCTGCTTTGAAAAACGAAACAGAACAGCAGTTTTAGTGAAACCGGGTCATATTTTGCCGTGAAAATGTCCTCTGGTTTTCCCTCTAATGTCCCACGACTGCTCAGCCTCAACTCTGTGATTCATGGAGGTTCCTGAAAGCAACATGTAGGCTGCCCGCACACTGCAGCTGCAGCAGTGAGTAGTCGTTGGGGACAGCTCCACTAAATAAAAGGCTGTAGACAGACAGAGCAGTCGTAGAACATCAGAGGGAAAACCAGAGGGCATTTTCTCCATAAAATATAACCCGGTTTTACTAAAATTGTTGTTTTGTGTGACATATTAATGTGCAACGTTAACTTTCATTTTTCAAAGCAGCGGGTCGCAGTCAAAGTCGGACAGTGTTGCTTTAAGGCATCCCTCTCTAAAAGCCCAGTCTGCTCCAATTGGTCAGCTCACACAGGCATGAACAGGAACCGCTCACCTTGTGTTACGTCAGCTCTGCCTGTGTTTTTAGTTTCCAGCAAGCTGCACTTTAACTGTGAAAATATTACCACAAGAACCGCTTCTCAACTAAGAATTTCACCGCTGCACGAAGAGCAGGAACGTGATCCATATCAGCCTCAGACTCTGCCCAGCAGGCCAACAAACGAAACAGCTTTGTAAAAATCTTAAATTTTAAAAAAAAAGTTAATATTGACAACAGAATGTGAAGTAACATCTCTGACGTTATCTCAAAGATGTCTGTTTTGTTTTGCAGAGATGTCTGCTAAATTTAGCAATCTAATCAGCAAGCTAGCCTGTTCTGTCTCAGCCTTTCTTTTCTTGCTAAGTTGACACCAACACATTTTATTCAAACTTGAAGAGAAAAAAACTCCCCAAAACCATCTTGGTTAGTCTTTCACATATCCAAACAATCACAACCCCAGTTTTTGTTGAAATATACTCTTTATCACTTAGTAAGATGCAAAAATCTAGTAATGCCCGAACTTCATCTTGCTCCGCTTGCATTTCGTGCCTCTCCTGTTCCTGCTTGTTGTGTCTTCTTAGTTCCCCAAGTCACAGTCCTGGTCAGAGCTGCAGTAAATCACTTTATTGTCATAATCTCTGTCGTCAAACTGGCCTCAGTCGGTCTTGGAGGCATGGTTCAGTCTGATACAGCCATGTTTGCTGGGACACTGCTGCCTGCAATATAAACATCTACTCATCTGGAGCTCCAAGCTCCTGTTCCAGTTTGAGTAATCTGCTAATAAGGCCACTAGCTGTGCTGCTAACTAACAAGCTAACAGCAGATACTAAAGAGAGCTACAGCTAACAGTACAGTGAGCAGCAGTGAACAGGGATGTGCTGCCCCCCATCATTTTTACACAGTGCTAAAAAAAACTGTGGTTAAATTGTGGCTTTGGAGCTTATGCAAATATACTACAGTGCAGCTGATGTATTCCTCCTCATAAATATGACATGTCAGGGCGATAGCAAATAACACATGAAGAACAATCCTAATCATGAACGGTACACTGGGTTGTGATGGTGCTGTTGTCGCGTGAATAGATGGAAACTGAGAAGCACCATCTAACCTCTTGCATCAAGTATATATTCAGCTGAAGCCCCGGAGGTTGGGTCCAACAACCATGTAAGTAGTTTCATTTATGAAACCTTCAGTATTTGCTCAACATCATGTTTTTTCAGAATTGCCACAATCAGTGCAAACAGTGATGTAATTGTTTTTGTTGTCTCACTCAGAAAACATTTTGAGGCTGACACACACATTTTGGCTCTTACACACAGAAATGCTTCACTTGGGCTACAGGAACAGCAAATGTTGAACACTGACTTATTGTGCTGTAGGATGATGAGGAAAAAATTAATGTTAAATCAACAAAGCACCATGTTAATACATATAAGGGATAAATGAAAAGGACCCTGTCTGAAACACCTGCTCCTGATAGACCTGGAATGATGGTTATGATTACACCAACACACTGAAATGGCTTAAAAAATGTACATTGAGATTTTACGTGTGGTGTCGTGTGGGAGTTTTGTCTTTCAGCAAAGAAAAATGTGATGTCTTTTAAAGATGTTTATATGTATTAAAAGTTGTCATTATTCCTTCATTCATGAATAAATTCATTTTATTTCATTAAAATTACTCATGGTAGAACATGTGACATCTGTTGGTGAAGATGACAAAGGTTTCACCACGGAGTCAAATAATCTCATAGGCATAGATTTGTGTGCTGAATGATGCTGTAGCATCGTCCCCTTCAGTTAAATGAGGAGGGTCAATTTTACCAAAGCACATTTCTTGTCTGGCTTTGGTCACCGTTGTCACGGTTCTGAGTTAAAAACCTGGAGTTCTTAATGCATGCTACAACAAACACTATACAGCTTATCTGATGGTTTTCCCTTTCAGGTCAAATGCAAAGAGCATGCCTTTTATTTCCCTTTATGCCGACAATGCAAGAAACTAACTGTTAAAAGAATTTCTTGTAGTTGAAGTCTGCCATTTGATTTTCTGAAAAAAAAGAGTTTGAATAGTTAAAATACATTTTCAAAAAGCATGACACGGTAACTCACAGTAATTTTGATATTTGACAGAATTTTTTATGTGTCTCATAAAAAAACATTCAATCAAACATCACAAGATTAATATATAAATGCACTCTTAACTGTCTTGGGAAACTTCTGTAAATGTAAAACTGGGTTCTAAAGTAAGAATGTGTGTAGGTCCTTGTTACACAGAGGATTTGTTTTTGAATGTCACACAGTTTGCCTTATGGGATATAATCCATCGTGACTGTGTCATAATAATAACACTATATGCATTTCTTGCTGCTTTCACAAAAGTGAAAACGTTAGTTAATCATCAGTTGTCCCAGTGGTGCATTGAGTTACTGTTGCTGACCAAAGAGTATTACATTGATGTTCTTCTGGTTTGCAAACACAGACTTCATAATGTGTGTGAGCAGGAAACAGCAGAGACATGTAGTGGATGGTTGCACCAAACTGGGTGTTTACCATGAGATTACACATGAAATACAGCTGCTTTATCACTGCCGTAAAGCTCTGTTAAATGCATTCAAAGTGCCTGCCACAGCAATCCCTAGTTACCTCACTGTTCTTAAAGCAATATTTCACCGCAAAAAATATTTTTGTACATCAGTTACTCACCCTTAGATATTGTGAATTGAAGATTTTTTTTTTGTCCTTCCGGCATTATTCCATGGTAAATGGATTTTTTTCCAAAAATGCGAGCCTCTCACTTTAGCTGCTTTTGCTGGCAGTCTATGGAGATACAGTTTCAAACATCAAAAACCATCTAAAAACATTTATCCAAAAACCTGAAAAGCTGCACATGGTAAAATTTAAGTCTTCTTCATCCTGTACTTCCAAAACACTGGTAATTCGGCTGAAAAGCTGCTGAATCCAACATATGCCATATAAGGTTTCCTGTTGCATGTCCAGCCAAGCGCGTGCATAGAAGTTCTTTAAGTTTTCTTCAATCAGCTTAAACCAAAATAAGTA
>JAQFJA010000009.1:18258475-18273643 GCA_029874485.1 Naso brachycentron | reverse complement strand
CCTCCCACAGGGGCCGCCCAACATGGGACAGCCACCCATGGCCCCAGGACAACCCCCAAGTAAGTAAACACACAATTTGAACCTCCATCACACTCTTCAGTGTGTGAGCAGACAAACATGAAGACATACCTCCCCCACCCACTGGTATTCATTCATTTTGAAGACAAGATGAGATTCATGTTACTCTTGTCACCCTGTCAGATGGTCCTCACGCCGATCCGTCCATGGTCCGACCGACTGGACCCAATCAGATGGTCAACAGGATGCAGAACCCAACAGGTAAGTCTTCAAAAAGTGTAAAAGACTTTGGGCTTGCTGGGCAGCCAGACTTGGAAATTTACTTTGCAAGAACAAATGATAAAGGGTGATGTTGTGCTAGTTAACTGACTGATTAGAACTCTTGTTAGCATGCTAGCCTCGCTACCTTTTCATGCTTACAACCCTGACCATACTCTGTACATTAGCATGCAAGCAAATTTCACAAAGTGAAATCCTGATGAACAGGCCAGGCTTTGTTCTTTGCTGGACTGCAGAGCAGCTGCATTTCAGTTGGCAAACAGACTTACTCTAGTTCACAATCTTTTATACTGTGGGTTCAAAGTCAGAATGCTTCCACTATTTATTGCAGATGTTGTGGTGTCATGGTTATTTCTTAATTGTTTTATGACGAGAACAATACTGCCCTTCAAAGGCAAAATAAAGTAACTACATTTTTGCTAAATAGAAAGCTCAAGTTGGAGAGTTCAGTTGGAAGACAGCTTGTAAAATAGTTGTGACCAAAACTAAATTCAGATATTGATTTCCTCTGATTGTATTTTTTTTTTAAAAGTACATTTCAGTGAATTTATGTTATGGTTAATAATTTTGTTTTTGTATATATTAAAATAAGGCTGCAGCTGAGACAGCTTCATGGTAAAGAAAAAAAACAACTATAAAAGATTAACTCCTGCTAAAGTTAGCTATCTTAGCAGATATAGAAGCTGCCATCTCATTCACCTAGACAAAAAACTAATTACTTTGAAAATTATTGAATAATATAAATTTCAATACATTATTATTATTATTATTATTATTATTATTATTATTATTATTATTATGTACAGATGCAAACTCAGGAAAAAACATACAAATACTTGAATTCTACATGCAATGCAATTAATCAAAAGTTAAATTTCCTGAACTGTTTTAAATGTTTCATTGAGTTAAGAGAACACATTCTGCTGGCAGATACTGACTTGAAACAGTGAAGATCTTCCAAAACAGTTTGAAGAAAAGACAAACAAGTTTAATACTCGTTTTGTAAACTTTAGACAGAAAACTTTGTAATTAATGCACTCTCACTCCTCATGTCTCACTTTTGTCCTTCTTTTCTCTTAGGAATGAACCAGTTTGGCCAGATGGGGATGCAGTCAATGGGTCAGAGGTCGACACCTCCTCTTCCACTTAATGCTCCAATGAACCAGGTTGGTGATTGATACACAGACTGTTTAAAGGTTCATACTTTGTTTTCATTACTGACTACTATACTATGAGAATTTTTAGCTGTGATCAGTGTGGAGAAGGGAACACAGTAGCAAAAGAGTACATTTAAAGTATTCAGATTTACACCTGCATAAAAAAATCACTGCTAGCTGAAATAAGTGTTTATCCAAGACTTCACATGTCCTTTACTGTCTGGTTTCCAGATGGGCATGGGAGCAACGAGGATGGGTCAGCCCAATGCTGCACAGTTACAGAACCAGTACCTCCCTCCAGGCCAGTTCCCAGGTTCCAGTCCAGGACGTGGTTCTGGTCCTGTTGGCATGAACCAGCCAGGAGCACAGACTGCTGTGCCACCAGTAAGGACTTAATGAAAGCATATTGTAATGATGAGATTAATTTGACTGCAGAGGGNNNAATTTGACTGCAGAGGGTTTTGCAAAAGGAGGATGGGGAGAAGTGTAAGAGAGAATGAAATTCAAACATATCTTCAGTCAGATGTGGAAAACTTGGTGAGTGACTGTGAGTGAGGATGTAAACGGGCATCAACTGTGGAAATGATGGATACTGATAAACTTGTAATTGACTGAACTGTCATCAGGGTTTTGGCTCATAATTCTTGACCGCTATGAGAGATGGATGATAAAATTTTAAGACTAATTATTTTCACTTTTGGCAGTCTTCCCTTGTTCATTATTTTGCCCTCTGGGTTTCAAAGAGACGGAAATTTAAAGAGATTGGAAATAAAGTGTTGTTAACCCAAATGTGCGTCTAAAACCTTTCTCTATAATTAGTAATGCCAATGATGTTTCAAATTGTTAGTTCCATGCTTTTAATATCTGACTTTTGCAAACTTTCTTTGAAAAAATAATTTTTTCCTATTTAAAAAAGAGCAGCAACCCCGAGCTTTACTTCTCTCTAACCTGTGTCCCCTTCTCTCCAGCAGAACCAGATGTCCACGCCGCCTTCCCTCCCGGCCAGCAGCCCTGCAGCACAGACTGCCTCTTCTGTTCCAGGCTCCGGAGCACCTGGAGGCTCTCTGGGGCCTGGTAGTGCCAGCAGTGCTGGGCCCCTACCCAACCTGCCTCCATCCTCCACCTCGTCACAGCCCAACTCCTACCCCCACTGCCCACCCATCCGAACAAATTCCCCTTCACCAGCACGCAGCTTAACGCCTCAGCCACATCAAACGCCCCCCACACTACCTGGTTGTCAGACCCCACAGCCACAGACTCCTGGCACACCCCAGCTGCCCCCTCCCCAACACCCCCAGCAGCAACAACAACAACAACAACAACCACCGCAGCAGCAGCAGCCATCAGGGCAGGCAGCAAATTCTGAAAAGGCCAATCAGCTTCCACAGCAGACACTTGGGGGTGTGGCCTCCTCAGGCCCCCAAGCAGGTCAGGCGTCCACAGTGCCTAGCCAGAATGCTCATGTGCCACTGCAGCTGCCGCAGACCCCAGTGAGTAGATCACCCAACTTTCACTACAGAGTAGTTGTACTGAAAACCACCTGTTTGAAGAGACAGTTCACCTTAAATTAAAAATTCTGTCATTATTTACTCACCCTCATGATGATGGAAGGTTGGGTGAAGTTTTTTAATCCAAAAAACACTGCCGGAGTTTCACTGGAAAAGACTGTTGCAGTAATCTCCCAAACAGTTTAAGTGAACAGTGACCAAATTTCAAACATAAAAATAAAGATAATAAAACCATAAAATGCCTCCATACTGTTCGTCTGAAACAATCCAAGTGTCTTGAAGCCTCGACATGCCAGGTTGTGTTGAAAAACGTCACTGACTCCATGTTTTGTGTCCTCTTGTTGGTCTTGCCTCACACTGCAGCAGAAGCTTCAGGCAGTGTGGTTTTTGGAGTATTTTTGGGTGAACTATCCCTTTAAGCCTCATGAAGTGATGCAGTCATCTTCCACTCTCTCCGGTTTTGGTAATCTTCAGAATTGGGTGGCATAGTTGCCTGAAATTCCTTGTTCTTAGGTTCCTTCCTGCATATAAAAATAAAAAAGAATTGTGCTCTTAAATTAAATTTTTAAAAAGTAAATTTAGGGGCGCTCGGTGGCTCGGTCAAAATCTTTTTTTTTTTTTTTTTAAAGTAAATTTAAAGAAGTTTACAAATTACAAAAGGCCAGCAAGTTTAAGATTTGTAAATAGATGGATGGTAGAATTAGATGATCAGACAGACCTTGGAATACATTCCAGTGGTGACTAAATGTGAGAACCCAACAACAAACCAACAAAAGTGTGTTTTTTGTTTACATAACTTCTCATTTCTAAACCTCAGTATGTCTGTGATTTTGCACAGCTATCTCCAAAGCCTTCTCTAACAGCAGACGGCCAGGTGTCGTCTCCAGCCTCAGTCAGCAGCAGTACCAACCCCAGCTCCCAGCTCGCCCAGGCAGACTGTCCTGCCCCCAGCCAGGAAGATGTCAAAATGGAGGTGAAAAAGCAGGAGGAGGAAGAGGAGGATGAAGGAGCTGACAGCCAGGGAGAAGGCAAAGGGAAGATGGGAAAGGGTCAACCTGACATGAAGCAGGAGGAGAAACCAGAGGTACTCACTGACACTCTTATCTTTGTGTGTGAAAACCCTGGAAAAGTCTTAAATATCTGAAATGATGGCGAAATTTCTGACACTTGAATTATTTTCTCAGATAAAGAAAGAGAAGCCATCAGGTGATGGGTGTAAAGGGGAGCCCATGGACACATCCTCTTCCGCGGTGTCATCGTCAGTAGCAACAGGTGAAGACAAGAAGCCGGAGGTGAAGAAAGAGCCCAAAGAGGAAGAGGAGGGGTCAGGGTCAACAGCCACCAACAGCTCCCCTGCCAGTGCTCAGAGCAAGAAGAAAAGTAAGTGTAGAAACTTCCCTTTGATTGAACTAGTTAGCAACAGTTACCTGCTCCATGATGGATGAGTAGAGAAGACTAAAGTGTTTTCCAATATGTGCGAGTGCTTCTACCCTGTCTCTCTATGTAGCTTATGTGTATTGAGTTTAGACAGAAATCCTTGGGCCTAAATGTGTAAAAAAAATAAATAAATAAATAAATAAAAAATTAATAGAGAAATTACTTTTCACTTGGCTGTTTTATTTTAAGAAAAAAAAATTGTGAGGTAGTTTCAGGTTTCTGTTAAACTGTAACTCACTCAGAGTTCCGCACAAGAATTCCAGTGCCCTTGTACATTTGTACCTGAGCAAATGGCATAATAAAGTCCTGAATTTTGAATCTCAAAATCTCCTGCTCTCCACGTGATCTTCTTAATGTAAAATAGCCTTGTTAAATACATTGGGTCTCTGGTTTGACTGTCATTCATCCAAAAATAAAATCCAGAAGTTGCTAAAATATGGTCTGTTGTTACACAACAAGATCCTTGAATTGTTTCACAATTAAATCTTTAAATGAATTCTTTGCACAAACATGCTCGTGAGAGGTTTTATTTTGAAAGACACCCCGGAAGTGTTGAAACTACAGTGAATGTTGCTGGTATGATGTCAGTATCTCTGTCTCTTTAAACAGAACCGCGTGCCTTTTCTTCTACTTTCACCCTCCATCTTTAAATCTTAAAATTCTCATTTGTTTTTGTCCACTCCCTCACTTTCAGTCTTTAAGCCGGAGGAGCTGCGTCAGGCTCTGATGCCCACCCTGGAAGCCTTGTACCGGCAGGACCCTGAGTCCCTTCCCTTCCGTCAGCCAGTGGACCCCCAGTTACTGGGAATACCCGTACGTATTCGAACTAGTAACAAAACTAACCTGGTAAGGGACTGCACTGGCTGCCATTTTGCTTCAACTTCTTTGAAAACATACATTTTTGTTTTGATTGTTTTTCCTTTTTTCATCTTTGATATTTGTCCCTTTTGTCATATTTTAGAAATTTATTTTATATATCTACTTCCAGTTTCTTGAATCTTTTAGTTTGTTTTTCTTTCATTGCATGTCAGGAGTTAAGAAAAATGAGATATTTAAGTGTGTGTGTGCGTGCGTGTGTGCGCTTTTTTTAAGCTTCTTGTCATTTGTAAATCAAAGCAATGACTCTTATGAACATTTTTCATTATTTTGATGGTATTGTAGTGATAACAAAAAAATAAATATGGGCCAATCAGATTGAAACAAACAACAAACACATTTAATTCGGCTTCAATACAGAGTTTGACATTAAATCTGAGGTTTTTGTGCTGACAGCAGTTTGTGTTATCTGATTTCTTTTTTAATTGATTTGTAGACACAAAGTAACCCTCAGAAATTATATCCAGATGACCCCAGCAACCATCAGAGTATTAATACAGAGTATTAATTTATAGCTGTTTGTGTCAACAGTTTGTTTTTTAATAAGAAAAGCGTACTTTGCTTTAACAGTTCATGAGCCAGTTGCTTTCATTTACCATTTTTGTTTGACTTTTGCCTTTTATCATATCATCTGTTAGATTTTAATTTGAATCATGATTTTCATAGTTTTCATCCTAGTGCTCCTCTGCTAGCTTTCTAGTTCAGTTCCTCACCAGTAGTAGTGTGTCGGTGCTCAGGTGGGCAGTGTGTAGAGGTGGGACAACACCTTCATCCTCTTTGCATTCAAACTGGGAGGAAAAGAGTACTTGATAAGCTACAGTTTGCACTCAAATACATGTAAAAATACATTGAAAATAGAGTGACAGGGACTATCCGTCCTCCCACCGCCTCATACATTATGTAGTTTAATAAATCCAATTTTTCGAGCAGTGTTGAGTAAGCGTGAGGCTATTGGCTCACCTCTCTGCAGGAACCACAATCAAGTGATGCATTTTCCACTGTTGTATTATTTATAAAACATTATTTCATATCATGTAGCCACCTGTTAAACATAAGGCACTTACAACCCAGCTGAATTTATGAGACTCGGGGATCATATGAGGTCTTGAAAGTTTGGAAAATTAATTTTAGGTGTTGTATTTTCAATTTCAGGAATATGCTTTAATTTGTTTATATTCTCTAAACAATACTTGATAATCAGCACAGTCTGATGTTTCATCAGCACAATCATCTCAAACTAAAATCTTATACTTGAAATGAAATATTTGTGTCACTGTCTGTCTCCTATGATCAATATAACCAGAGATTAAATAATCATAATCAGAATATTCAATTAAAATTAATATAAATAGCTGCGTCATAAACACAGTTTATTTATGGCATTTATAGTAACAACATAGATGTGATGATAAATGCTTCAGAAGTCTGTAAAGTTTTGGTTTAGATACATTGAAGGTGCTTGAGAAGTGCTTGAATTTTACTCTTAAAAAGCTTTGCTGACCCTGGATATGAATTTGGCTCTGGAGGCTAACAGGGTAACATGCATCACTTGTTGGTTCATATGAGTGGCTCCATTAATAGATGAGGGTCTGGTTCCCTAACTTGTGTTGCCATGGTGACACAGAGATGGACCCTGCTCTTTGAAACTCACACCTCGTCCTCCTTTTCAATTTTTTACATCTCCTAAAAGCCCTTCTTTTCCTCGTCCTTGTGTCTGCTTTTTTTTAGTGGACAGCCGACGGGGTGAAAAGAAACTTAGCACCTCACCCGCATCTCCTACATTCGCTTCACCTCAGCACCGTTGGCTTTAAATCTGCCATCATACTGCCACTTATGCTGCTGGCATTGTTGATGCCAACCCCTGTTGCTAAAAACAGTAAATCTGTGTCTGCCTATTGCTGTTGCCACTGCTCTGTTCTTTTGGTTTTGCACCCTGATCGCTTCCTGAGTCTGAAAGCTTTGTTTTGCTTTCAGTCTTCAACAGAGAATCATTCCCCCAGCTGTTGGACACTGTTCAGCACTGCATAGCGAAATGGGGAAACGTACTTTTGAGACAAATTGATTTACAATGATTTTCTAAGGCTTAGCTTCAGTTGCCATAGGATATATGAAATGCAATTTTATCTGTTGCTTCTGAATTTTTTGACTGGGGTTATGTAAGCGTCAGAGGACCGGACAGACTTGTGGCGGTCGTCTGGTCCCTGCTCGTAGTGCAGATAGGGACTTGAACTGTAGGGTGCAAAGCAGAGAGCTGGAGGGCAGAAGTTGTCATGTCTCTCTGTTTGCACGCGAACCTTCTTCTCTGCAGCGCTCAACAACATTGTCCCCCTGCACCCTCTTCTCTCCCTACTCTGGTCCCACCCGGTTGACGGTTTCATCACATCGCCACCTGACGACCACAACGCTGATGAACATCCTCTTCTTCCTTATCTCTCTCCTCTTGGTCCCTCGAATGACCAAACCCTCCCACCATCTTGCTCTTTTCTCCTCTCTCCTTCTTTTGACCCTTCTCAACTCCTGAACTGCACCTGTTAATCGAATCCGGACGGAAACCCTCCCAAACCAGGACTACTTTGACATCGTCAAGAACCCCATGGACCTGTCGACCATCAAGCGGAAACTGGACACAGGACAGTACCAGGAGCCTTGGCAGTACGTCGAGGATATCTGGCTGATGTTCAACAATGCCTGGCTGTACAACCGCAAGACGTCCCGCGTTTACAAGTACTGCTCGAAGCTGGCTGAAGTGTTTGAGTCGGAGATCGATCCTGTCATGCAGGGCCTGGGATACTGTTGTGGAAGGAAGGTGAGTCTGGAGCAATTTTTTTGTTTGTTTGTTTTTTTTCCCCTTCTTCTTTTAACTCTCTCATTAGAGACATTTTGATGTCTTTTTTTATTGAGTTAATTTACGGTTAATATCTGGTTTCACAGGAATAGTTTTGAAGTCACATTTTTGAAAACATTTGGCATATTTGCTCTTTGGAGGAAAGGTAGATGAGAAGATTGATGTCAGTGAAAGTGATATTGATTTCTTCATCTAAATATCCTTCAAAACGTAATTTCCATGAGTGTTTTGCAGCCATGAATTTGTCTTTGTGGAACCTAGTATGTGTGTTTGTGTGAGGGTTATAAGCATGAAAGTCCACACAGAGGTCTTATGCGCTGAAGCGCTTGTCCACTGAGAGGAAAAAAAGCTGCATGTGGGTTTTGACTAATTATGTTATGAAGGGTTGACCACATGTAGAGTGATAAAAGTACAACACTCATCAACAACATTCAGTGTCTGGACGATCTACTCCCACAAATGGGCTTATCTTTGTCTTTTATTAGGCTGCAGTCACACATACCCAGAATAAAATTCGGCTCCCATCTAGTGCGAGTGAAGGACGAATAAAATATTCACTTTTCCGCCTCTTGGTTTCACGTGGAGTTCAACTTTGGGGAATTTTGACCAGCAAAACTGCAGCCTCAACGAACAGCACAGAGGTGCATGTAAATAACCCCTCTTGGCTCTCATTGGCTGTAGTTCACTCAGCAGGCCCGCACCAACATCCTGCTCCTATTTACTACAGGTCACATTCCCTTTCTCCTCTCCACCAAGGATGCAGGTGGCAACTAATTTCCCTGACAGTTAAATGGAAATTTTAATTGTGACTAATTGTAAAGTTTACAAGCAAGGAAATACTCAGAAAAACATCTAAGTTGAGCACAATTTATTCTTTAAGGTTAAAACATTTAAAATGCAGATCATGTGTGTATTTAGGACCCATTTAGCCTAAACATTCTTCAGGACAGTTACCAAGCCGTTAATTTAAATGCCGTTATGATGTGCGGCACTCTGTGCCATTATTTATCAAGATTCTCCACATTAGGAAACATGACAACTGACTAATTACAAGTAAACAAATTGCATTTAAAACAAAGTACATTTCTTCTGAAATGTGTGCTACTTTCAGCCATTTATTGTGAACAGTCAGCACACATAGCATAAAGAAAACATGACACTTCACAAAAGTTAATGAAATAATGTTTACATTGCTGCTAAAAAGCAATGACTGACATTATCATTGTGTGACTCAGTGCTGTGTATTCAGGCTCAGTGCATTAACTTGCAGAAGCCTTTGCCGTCAATAAAACAGTGGCAGCAGATCACGGGCAGTCATTTTGGTGATGAACTGCATTATCTTTTCGGACTGGTCAGCATCACAGCGTCTGTGGGTTGGAGTTATACTTGTCTGCTGAGTGTTGCTAGTAGTAGCTCGCTCTCTTGCAAGTTGCCATCTAGATGCCTTAGCTGAATGTGGTTCCTCATTGCTCCGGCCGAGCTTTTGCGTACACAGCTAACACACGACCTTGTTGTGACTTTCTTCTTCATCAAAATACTGCCGAACCGAGCTGATTTTCCTTCGAGCCACCATCTTTCTTTGTCCCATTAAAGTTTCACTTTTCCACCTGCTGGAATGTGCAGGGAGGAGGGGCAGTAACCTGCATTGAGGCTGGGTGCAGAACATTAAGATGCAACAGTTAACCAGCGTTCTGCATTGTTAATTGAATAATTTCTAACTAACTCGTATTTCTGATGCCAGCTAGTGAGGGAATGGATGTTAAAACGTTAAACCGAGTAGTCACCTACCCTCTTCCAAATACAACCCAAGAAGCGGTCTCTGCTCATCAGTGAAGTCAATATATTTTCCTCTCGCAAAATCACCTGTCATGAACTACAAACTAGCAAACTGTTTTTCCGTGAGTGTAACGTCCTGCACTGCCGATGATCAGCACAAAGTATGTGTGACAGCAGCTGGATAGTTCTGCCTCACAAGAGGTGTTGCTTCATAGGCAGAAACACTTTGAGGGCAAGATGTGTAATTTATTTAGTTTGTATTCAAAAAATCTGCAAACAATTTCTTCTTTTTGTCTCTGTATTGTTACAGTTTGAGTTTTCCCCCCAAACTCTATGCTGCTATGGAAAACAATTATGCACCATCCAACGTGACGCTGCTTATTTTAGCTACCAGAACAGGTAAGGGCTGTCGGCACAGAGGAACAAAAGCACACACAAATCACAAGGTGTTATTGACATTTAGACTTTTTGCTGTGCAACCAATTAGATCAGGTACGTGTCTTGTAATGTGCACAACAATGCTACGCTCTAGGAAGTATAAATCAATCAGTGCAATCACAGATGAGTTTAATTTGGCCTCCACTGGTTACCCTGCCACCATCTTCATAGTTTACCGTTTTAATTCTCATTATGTTTTCATTCATAAAGTGGGCCCCTGTCTTTACCAGCACTTATTCTTTATTTGCTGCACCATTGTTTTCCGCTGAGTAAATTAACATGCACAGCACATGACAACTTGCTTTTTCTGATATTTACTTGCATAAACAGAGGGGAGGGGGATCCATTCTCACCACCAGAGAAAAGGTTCCCACTTTATAAATGAACTGAAAGGATGATGGTCTCTGTTGCTTTATTTTTTTTCCTCATCCACCCTTTCATGTTTGAGGCGCGTATCCTCACTCCCTTCCTCCTCCACAGCTCCTAGTGGTCTCTCATGTTGCTGTAATGTTGTTGTTGTTTACCACTGGATGTCTGACGCTAATCTTTGCTTTGCCTTGGCTCTCTGTCCTCTGTTGGTTGTTGTTCACATCCTGTCCGTCCCTCCCTCCTCCATGTGCCCCGTCTTCCTCTCTACCCCCCTCCCCATTGTCCTCATCTGACCTGTAACGATTTATTTCACGCTTTTTTAATATTCATTTTGACCTCCCCTCCCCTCCCCCGTCTCCCTTCCCCTCTCCCCTTCTCTCCCCCTTCTTTTTAACGCTTGTGATGTCTGCATTGGCCTGTTTTGGTGTGACCAATCATCCACTCCAAAATTTACGCGCAAAATCAAAACACCCGCCCACACAAAAACGCTGCATCACGATTGGCTGCTTCCTCCTGGCGACGACCTACCTTGCCCTCTGCCTCCTCCTGTGTGTCCGCCCCCTGGCCTGTCCTGCCCTGCCCTGATTGGCGGCTGCTTCTCCGTGCCCTCTCTGTGATTGGCTGTGCTGATGGCGAACGTGTAGTTCACCAAAATATGGGCTTCTTGCTGACAGGTACCACTTCTGTGAGAAGTGTTTCAACGAAATCCAAGGCGAGAGTGTTTCCTTGGGAGACGACCCCTCCCAGCCTCAGACGTGAGTACCATCACCCCCCTGCCTTCCCCTCACACACAGCAGACAGCAGCTCAGCCATCTAAAATGTAGTTTCTGTGGTAATGCTTGGCAATATGAGCACTTATTCAATTGTAATATTAGCAACATCATAGATCAAATGTAACAGCTTTTATGAGCGCTCATTTTCTTGGATATATAACCTGCCAACAGTTCTTAAAAAATAAAAAGCACAAGTTTAACCTGTATTTATTGTGTATGACAGTGTCATGGATATATTCTGTATTTACTTATTTCAGTTTGTAACTGAAGCTATATGGTGATTATAGTGGTGGTGTTGTTTTTTTAATCATGCCATAATCTTGATCTTTGGGCTTCTGGTCTGACAAACAAGACTCACCTTACCCAGCACTCTGTCATATTGTTGAAGTGAAAATTGATCAGATTTATTGATAGTAGTTGCACCATTAGAGTTCTGAGACATTAAACAATGTTTGGTTGCACAACAGTGACTCGTACACCTGCAGCTCAGTGGGCTTTAAGAGGTTGAAAATTAAGTTTAACTTAAATTTTTAGTTTTGCTTGAAACTCTTAACTTCTTCCCTGTAGTTCAGATAGTCAGAGGTGGGAGGTAAAAAATTACAAAAACTTTGTTACTGTATTTAAGTACATTTTCAGGTACCTGTACTTTTTTCTGACAGTTTTTTTAACTTTTTCTTCCTACATTTGAGCACAAATATTTGTACTTCCTTCTCCTTACATTGTCAGAACTTTAAAACAGCCTTGTTACTTTGGTTTGAATGCTTTTGTGTTTTTGGCTGTGCTCACGATGCTTTACCAACCCAAAATGTCGCTATTTGACATTCTGGGAATGAGACTCAACAATCGACTCATTTTCTGGTGTGTTTAGGAACAGCTCGCACAAATCCTACTGAATCCATTTTTAAGTTTAATAGTTTTCGCATTATATTAATATGACGTGAGGTTCAGTTAGCTTTGGACAGTAGAAATATCCCTCAGAGAATAACTTTACTTTTATATGATGAGTGCATTTCACAAACTGTACTTCATTACTTTTACTCAAGCAAAGAAGTTGAGTCAGTACTTCTGCCGTCTTTTTTTTACACAAGTATCTGTACTTATACTAAGGTAAAGGATGTGTGTACTTTTGCCAACTCTGGTTACAGTGTTCACTGTGATTTGGTGTAAGATAAATCTGTATCATACAGCATTCATCTCGTGATCTTACAGTGGCCTCCTTACTGCCTTTTACTCTGACACAAGTTTATATCTCATGTCTTAGCGGTTGGATAAAAAATCAGTACAACAGAATGTGATGATTTTGTGTTTCACTAAGTATTTCCTGGATTGAAGATGGAGGATTTTACACACAGGCAGCAGTCTTCACAGTATTCTGTTGTCATGTTTGGTATAATATTGTGTTTTCTAATATTTCCTGCAGGTCCATCAACAAAGACCAGTTCCAACGAAAGAAGAACGACACACTCGACCCTGAGTTGTATGTCCTGTTTTGAAGTTATTAACTTTATAATTATTTATCATTTCACACCATCTCTGTGATGCTTTTAGATTTATGACTGTATGTACTAAGTTTAACCTGAGTCACAGTATCAGCTAATTTAAATTATTTGAGCTACTTACATTACGTGCGTGCATATGAATAATGATAAAATCATTAAGTAATCATTATTTTCTTGTGAGATGGAAGATTTTGTTTTCAATTTTCCAAAAGTATTTTAAATATCATTCTTTTTTTGTACTTTAATGTAGTAACTTACATACTTAGCACTATCAATGTGCGATATGCCCCCAGATATATATATATATATTGCAAGATTTCACCACATTCATACTTAATGTGGTATTGATAGCGTTAATGATAATACACAAAATATAGGTAACACTTTACTAAAGCATCCATCTATAACGCATTATGAACATACCTATAATGTGTTACAATGCGCCTATAGCTCTGTATAATCATAGTTATAAGCAAGGTTAGGGTTAACCATAACCATATATAATGCATTTTAAGTGTGTTTATAAGGTGTTGCATTATAGAGACAGAGTTCATAGAAAGTGTTACCAAAATGTATGTATGTATTTTCAGTTGTAGAGTTCACATTGGAAGTCCAGTTCTGGCTCTTCTTGTTCTTCACAGACAGGCGTTGCAATAATTTTATTGCCCCTTTTGTTGTTACAGTCATGCTGCACTTTTTACATATTGCATCTGAACTTTTGTAGTCAAACCACTTCCACTTTATTGAAGTTCCTCCCCTTCTTTGAACTAATTCCTCTACAGATGGAGCTGGTAGCAACGTTAATTTCACATTCAGCCATGCTTGCAGTTTCTGTGCATAACCTGATGTCATGTTGTGACATCACTATGTCAACAAGTCTGGAAAAATTTTTATTATCAATACATGTTTTTTAAAAAAAAATCATATTTAATCTTTTATGGTTATTGTCACAAAATATATAATGTATCACACCTTTATTTAGCACCTCTGTATCTCCTGCTGAGAAATGAACGGAGTATTTGCAATATTTGTGACGCGTTGCTTCATTAACTTTGGATATTGTGTCCGTGTTTTGTCTTCTTGTTCTTGTTCTCTTCAGGCTTGTGGAATGTATTGACTGCGGTCGTAAAATGCACCAGATCTGTGTCCTGCATAATGAAACCATATGGCCATCAGGGTGAGTTATTACACACACACACACACACACACACTGTACATCCTGTTACATGACTGGGTCTGGAAAACAAATTTAGCTTTAAAAGCTTCAGAATTACCCAAAGCCAAAGAATTTCCCTGCAAGTTGTTCAAGATCACACACAGTTTGGACAGTTTGGACAATGTTTTGAAACTGAAAAGTGTCAAGCAGGATCCTTCATGTTCATAACTGAAAGGCAGAAGTAGATTCAGGGTCACTACAGTTGTTCAAAGAAAGGAAGGCAGACATGAAAGTCATCTCAGTCACTTTCAGTAGTTAAACAGAGCTGCAGATAATCTGCTAATTTAACCCTTTACTGCCTGCTTTTTCCTTATCACAGCTTTGTGTGCGACAACTGCCTCAAAAAGGCCAATAAGACACGGAAAGAGAACAAATATGCAGCAAAACGTAAGTGCAGCGACACTGAGCTACCAGCTCATGTCATGTCTGTGTCTTCTGCCTGCCTCCTTCCCTTCATTCAGACTTTGTTTTTCATCCCTTTGCATGCGAGTTTTTGATCCTTTTCTCTTGAAGCCATAACACCATAGAGTCTGGAGGCATAATTTTGTAGTATTTGCTTTTCCTCATTTATTTTATTAAACATACACACACACATTTCCACTTTGCTGATGATTATCAAAATTTTCATTGTGTTAATATTTTGTGACAGCAGCAATCGGCTTTCCAACAGTATTTATATTGAGGTATATATTCGAACGGCCCTGTTATCTGCCTCCTCCCTCCATGAAAAAAATCACTTCCATAACTGCAGTATTTTAAAGTCCTTAACAATGCATTCATGTGAAATTTTAAAGACAGGAAGTTGGCACTCAGAAGTATCCTGGCACATAGTTTACATGGACCACTGGTCAAATTTTAAGGCCAGTTAATATTAGAGTATTTAAAAGAATTTCTGGTTATGTGTGAACAAAATATATGTATTGTATGTATGTTTTGACTAAATTACAGGTTTTACTCTGAACACTCTGCTTGGTCAG
>JAQFJA010000009.1:18235661-18251367 GCA_029874485.1 Naso brachycentron | reverse complement strand
CGACTTGTGCATCACCTGTTACAATATTAAGGGTCATGAGCACAAGATGGATAAGCTTGGACTTGGGCTGGACGACGACAGCAGCAACCAGGCTGCAGCAGCTACCCAGAGCCCAGGAGACTCTCGCCGTCTCAGCATCCAGCGCTGCATTCAGTCCTTGGTCCATGCGTGCCAGTGCCGCAATGCCAACTGCTCGCTCCCATCCTGCCAGAAGATGAAGCGTGTTGTTCAGCACACAAAAAGCTGCAAGCGCAAGACAAATGGTGGCTGTCCCATCTGCAAGCAGCTCATTGCTCTGTGCTGCTACCACGCCAAGCATTGTCAAGAAAACAAATGTCCTGTCCCATTCTGTCTGAACATCAAGCAAAAGCTCCGGCAGCAGCAGCTGCAGCACAGGCTCCAGCAGGCCCAGATGTTGAGGAGGAGGATGGCCAGCATGCAGAGAGTAGGGCAGCCTGCCGGAGGGCCACCAGGAGGACCTGTTGTGGGACTTCCATCACCAGGAAACAATGGTACCACAGCACCAAGTACACCAACTTCTGGTGGAACCCAACCCCCAACACCTCAGACCCCAACTCAGGCCGTGCCTCCAGTCCAGCAGCAGGGAATGGGCCCTGGACCGGGAGTCCAGCAGCAACAACAGCCAGGTGGGACGCCTTCACAAAGTGGCATGCCTTCTCAGCATCCCCTTCACCACCAGTTCCAACAGATGGCAGGTGGTGGAGGTGGGGCTGGGGGGATAATGAGCTCTCCCCAACATCAACAGCAGATGCTTCCTCAGGTCCAACAGCAGCAAAGTGGAGCAGGAGCCAACCCTCAACAGCACCCCAACAATTTGCCTCCATATGCCAGCAGACCCCCGGGTTCCTCACCAATCCATCAGTCCCAGGGCAAACCGGTCCTTGGCTCTGCAACACCTCCCCAGCAGCAGCCTAGTGGTGCTGTCATACCTGGAAGTGTTGGGGGCCAACAACCTCCGAGTCAACCCCCGGGCCAGCCTCCCCTTCCACAGCAGCAACAGCATCCACCTTCTGGCCCTCCACCAGCAGCAGTAGAAATTGCCATGAAGATCCAACAGGTAGCCGATGCTCAGAGGAAGATGGCTCTGCAGAGACAGGCCGCTGCAGGCATGATGCCTCCTCACCCTCATCATCAGCAGGGTCAGGGTCAACAGATGGGCATTGGACACCCAGGAGCAGGAATGGTTGGACCCCAGGGCTTGCCACCACAGACCCAAGCAGCAGTTGCAGCTGCTCGGGCACACATGGATCAACCACAGGGTGCCTCCCAAGGGATGATGGTTGGCGCTGGTGGACCCATGCAGCAGCCCCCTCAGCAGGGTAACCTGCCCCAGGGACAGCTCGCCCCTCAGGTGCAGCTTCAACAGCAGAGGATGGGTGTTCCACTCCAAAACCCTCAACAGCCGCAACAGCAGTGGGCAGGCCAGGGGATGCCGCCTCAGCAGAGGCAAGCTATGATAAACCAAATGGGCCATT
Organism: Naso brachycentron; assembly: GCA_029874485.1. NCBI lineage: Eukaryota > Metazoa > Chordata > Actinopteri > Acanthuriformes > Acanthuridae > Naso > Naso brachycentron. The sequence goes on along the minus strand of JAQFJA010000009.1, from coordinate 18,249,871 downwards.
CAGCTATGATGGCAGCTCAACAACAGCAGCAGCACCAACAAGCTCAGGGCCATGCTGCCTTGATGAATATGGCACAACAACAACAACAGCAGCAGCAGCAAGGTGCTGGTGGTGGGGTCCCAGGGGGAGCAGCCCCTGGAGCTACTGGTGTCCCAGGGGTTGGTGTTGCTGGTGGGAACATTCCACAAGCAGCCCTCCAGGAACTTTTAAGGACTCTACGCTCACCTAGCTCACCGCTCCAGCAGCAGCAAGTCCTTAACATCCTGCGGTCCAACCCACAGCTCATGGCTGCTTTTATTAAACAGAGGGCCTCAAAATACAAGGGGTTGCAGGGGGGCCCAGGTGGACCTGGGGTTCCAGGTATTCCTGGAGGTCCTGGACCTACAGGAGGTCCTGTTGGTAATGTCATGGCAGGAGGAGGCCCACAGATGAACATGAATGCTGCAGGTCCAGGCCAGCCAGGTATGCACATGGGGGGACAGGGAGGGGCGAATGTTAACATGGCCGCTATGGCCCAACTACAGCAAGTGCAGCAGCAGCAGCAGCAGCAACAACAGCAACAGCAACAGCAACAGCAGCTGCAACAGCAACAGAGGCCGATGCTGAGCAGTTTACAACAGCAGCAAGTGGCAGCTCTCCAGCAGCAGCAGCAACAGCAGCAAGGGGTTGGAAGGGGCATGCAGGGCCAAGGGCCACAGATGGGAAATCTAAACAGTCCTCAATTTAGAGAGCTGCTTTTGAGGCGGCAGCAACAACAGCAAATGGCAGTAAATCATGGTCAGTTCCAGCAGCCTCAGCCACCACAGGGGCAGGGCTACATGGGACAGCCTGGGATGCAGCCTCCTTCAGTGGGACAAGGACCACCTGGGGGGCCAGCTCTTGGCCCTCAGCAGCCTGGTGGTTCCCCAGCCCAGCAGGGGCAAGGTTATCCAGGGTCAGTGACCCAACAGCAGGCCGCAGCTGCACTCCAGCAGAGGCTCCAGCACCAGCACCACCTCCAGATGCAGCAACAGAATGCCATGGCTGGCCTGCCAGGGGGTGATGCAGCTGGAGGGGGTGTAGGAGGTCCTCAGGTGCCACCTCAGGGCCCTCAGCCCCCTCAGAGCGGCCCCCCACCTCAGGCTCTGCTCCAACAGGCTCTCCACCAGAGGCTGCTCCAGCAGCAGCATCTGGGCCCTGGAGGGTCGCCAGCTCAGCACAGCAATCCTATGAGCCCTCAGCAGCCACAGCAGATGGCCCAGTCCCCACACTTGCAGGGCCAGGCGCTGCCCACGTCCCTGGCTAACCAGGTGCGGTCACCACAGCCTTCACCCAGACCCCAGTCCCAGCCACCACACTCCAGCCCATCCCCACGCATGCAGCCCCAGCCTTCCCCACATCACATCTCGCCCCAAATGCAGACGGGTTCCCCACACCCAGGCCACCTGAACCAGCACCACCCGGGTATGGTGGCCCCTCCACAGCAACAGCAGCAGCCAACGGCCCAGCAACAGAACTCTATGGAGCAGTTTGGGCCCGACCAGAGCACCATGCTATCTCAGCTGAGCAGCATGGCTGGTCTCCACGGGCCAGGGGGCAACAGTCAGGACCCACTGGGCCAGAATATGAATCACAACCCTTTAGACATCATGTAGGAATTCTACTTTACGTGTCAAGTTGAGCTGAAATGCTCAGTGATTCTTCGCACAAACTGCACTCACCCAGGACAGTGTTATTGTTATTACTTAGCCTTTCTTTTTTATACTATTATTAAATGTTATTTAAAATGTTTTCAATAAAGATGCATTGAACTGAACTTCCTATGGGAGATGAACAATAAATCAAACAGTCGTTAAATAAATCAGAATAAATGAATTGTAAGTTATTGCTGTTAATATATTTTTTCCAAATGTGGACAGAGAGGGGGATGGTTTCTGTAGCCCCCCCTTCACCTCCACCTCTTGCTGAGTACATTAAAGGTGATATTTTTGGGGGTTGGGGGGGTAAATACAAGTAATTGCCTTTTTTAAGAAATGTTTTTAAGATTTTAAAAATGGTCAAGAATTACAGAGTAAATGATTTAATGCAATGAACTTTTTTTTTCATTAGTTTTCCATCATTCAGTCTGTCTTTCTGTTTTACAGAGTGATGTGGATTATTAATGTAAATCCAAACATGATGCATATCTTAATTTTTTAAATGTTTGGGTTTGCTTTATTTATTTTCTTTTGGGGGGGGGGTGGTTGTGGCTATGTTATGTATCCTGAGACTGCTACAATTCGTATAGAAATATATTTTTGTTATTGACTGTTAAGAAGGGGTAGTGGATATTTCATTTCACTTTAGATGTCTTTAGTTGGGTCTGCCCAGGTGGGGATAATGAAATGTCAGTGTTTTATTGCAGTGGTTTAGGGTCTGCTGTGAGTTTCTCATGTTAAACGGACATGTTGTGACGTCCTGGCCAGCTTCTGTATGGACGTCAGTCATGCTGGAAGCAGCTCTTCCCTCGCAAACATGCAAGCCCTCTCCCTCGAATGTGTGTGCACTCCTTCCTTTAAAGACACTTAATATGGAGCAGTGGAGGCCTGGGGAGGGGGGTGCGTACCTGTGTGCCTGTAACATTTTGAGTACATGGGCTGGGATGTGAAAAAAATGGGTGGGGTGGGTTCCTTTTAGTGTTTTTAGGATTCTACTGTTTGGAGTAAACAGATGATTTTGATCCAAATGAACTGTGTTGCACAGAAATGAGGAGAAAGGAGGAGATAAGAGCAGTTAGTCTCCTCTTTCAGCCTCGTCCCCTTTGCTGCTTCCCTTGGACTTAAAATCCCCTCCTCCTCCTGATCTTCCTCCTCCTCTGGAGGTAGTTGTTCTCCCTCCACCCCAAACTCCATCCTCTGTATCTTTCTGCTCAGAACTTTGGGAGTTTAATTTAATATTTTTTACTGTACAAAGGAAACACAAACTGTGGACTCAAATACTGTTTTTTTTTTTTTTATAATAAAATGAAAATTACTTACAGTGATGTGTCCCACATGTGACTGTTTGTAAGAAAATAGAAAGAGATCTAGTAAATCTAGTAAGAGATATATAACGTATATCGATCTTTAAAAAAAAAAAAGACACACACAAAGTTGCCTGACACCAATATGTGACAAATTTAAATGTCCCCCCCAAAAAATCCTGTCTTTGTTGTATAATTCTTCGACTTGTGTCGTTAACTCAGAAATATTCCAACAATGTTCATAGGAAGAGACATAATGGTAGGCTAATGGTGTGTTTTATTGTGTCACCTGTCACTAACTTCGGATTGACGGCAAAATTACGTTACTATCTTGGGTCTAAACCTGCTCTGTGGCTGGCGAGCTGTGCTGCAGGGGTTACCATGGTGATCTACCTAGAGGGTCAAAATCTGCCAAGAGCCCGAGAATGGACCAATCAGATCACGGCAAAATAAATAAATATTATTTGTAACTGCTACAGGATCTTGAAAGGGACATAAGTAAAAATTTTACCATAAAGTGAACAGTCAGAGCAATTTCTTTTCTATTTATTTATTTATTTATTAAGCAAGACGGGTATTCTAGGTTTTCCAGGTGTCTATTGTTAGTTTAAAACAGAATTTCATACTTATGGATTGTGAGTTTGGCACAAAATGCAGCACTTGAGTGAGATGGACCAAATTGCACATAAACAAATTTTCCTCTTTTATAGTTTATCATGTAAATGAATAAAACAAATAAACTTTAACACTGAACATTCAAACCCAACTAATGCTCTTAGCCAGGGGAGGTCATAATCATCATCATCATCATCATCATCATCATCATCATCATACCCCTTAGATCACAGCTGGATAATATCACAAAGTCATAAGCTGGTGAGAAGGATCAACAGGCTACATGATGCACCAACAGGATGCTCACTGATCTTTTAATTTGAAACTGAACAGGAAGCACCAACAACTTCATGTCTTCTAAATGATGTTTTTTGTCAAGTCTCACACAGTCCACTGCCCCACTTCCACTTCTGCACACTTTGAACATATTGAACCCATGAGTCAGAGACTATTAACTTGCACATGATGGCGTCACTTACAGTAATGTGTCTTTCCTGAGAGCAACATGCCCTCTAGTGGTGGTACACGGCAGTGCTACTTATCAAGTTAAGGCAGAAATACTGGATGGATCGAACACTCTGCTGTTTTACAGATAAAAAACAGCTGGTTCAAGCAATTTACTATAGAGACAATTAAAACATGCATCTCTATAGTAAAGGTAGTAACACTGGATTTTGAAAAGGCAGAGCCAGTGGCAACAGGTTTGTGGAAAATGTTTTCACAGTGAGTATCCAGATTAGTTTTCTCCTCTTTTCTCAATGATCATTGTGAAAGTTTTAAGTTTCAAGTAAAGCTACTGTTTCTGCTCTTTACAGACACTTTTGCACGTGCAGTTCTGACCTCTCCAGTAAAACCTCACTGAAAGTAAAAAAGCATTTACAGATGTTCTCCCTGGTTTTGTTGTGGTGCTTGTAACTGAGATTAGTTCATTAATAAAACAGAGCTCATGTGTGTTCACAGTCAAGCTTTGGAATTTGGGGCACTGTTGACTACAAAACCAAATCAATGCTTTAAAAAAGGTACAGGAGGATTGCACAAAAGCCCACCTTACTGCTCTAACAGGGTAAATGTCTTGGGTTTGTATGGCAGGACTGCCTCCATGCATTCAGTACTACAGACACTCTAAAGAGAAATGGTTACGCGAAAATGGCTGTTAGAGAACTGTCTTGAAGTTGTGCTGCAATGTGGAGTTTGTTTTTTCTTAAACCTGCCTGATATTGTATAGTTTTAATCCACATGGTAAATACTCTCCAGGAGGCAGTTGGGGTTTTTTGTACATATTTATTGGAAATGCATCAAAATAAAAATTCATTTTTACAGAGAAGACATGTTTGACTGATTCCAAAACATTAAGTGACATAAGTTAGTTCAGCTTATACATGAGACATGCAATAAATAAGAGCTCACTACAGTTGGACCTAACGTACATTAGCTTCCGTTTTCACATTACCTTACACAGCGGAACAGCGGCTGATATAGCCTCTTTTGAAATGCACAAAGGCTAGTGAAAAGAGTTGACTATCAATTGGTTATACAAAAATAGAACCAGGTAGTATTTCATACTTAAAAAGTAAAAGGACAGACAGACAGACAGCAAACACAACTGTGTACTTCTTTTTGTGCAGCCATCCTCCTTGAAATGCAGAGCAGCATCTAAGCGGCAGACGTTATTTCTCTCTTTGTTTTATTTCTTTTGTGACAGAAATAAACCTCTTTAACAAACCACAGGACAGGGCTTTGTGCATGTGTGGCACAGACTGACAGGGCATGCAGTAAGCTCTGTGAGAATAATGGAAAGAAAAAGACAATAAACCTTACAAAACAGTATTCGTAAGAAAGAGGAGCGGCTGAAACTGGCCCCCAGGAACAGATCTGAAAGCACTGAGGACAGCTGGAAAAAGTTACTGCATGGAAGTAGTAATGTCGACTGTAATGCTTCATTCTGCTGTCTCACCATCTGTTACTGAACCTAGCGGCCCTGCAGATGAAACCTGCCACTGAGATCCATTTAGTCCCCTGGACTGTACTGGATGAACTGAGCACACTTTTGGGGCCTCAAGCTTCCTCTCACATCTAATAAATGAGCCACAATGATAAAATTACCACTCATTTTTTATTGAAAGGCAAAAATGTCGCCATCTAACTCAGTAGGAAATGAGTGTAGCTTTGTAAACATGTTTACATATCTTACATACACGACTATTTACATGTACAAAATGAGTGGCAAGTCTAATTATGGTTATTTATGTCTCCCCTCATCTCTTGTTGTAAGCATTCAGTAACTCTTAAAGAAGCCTTCGGCCACCCGAGCTTCTTTAAAAGTGACCGTCAGAGAGTTGATTGTCACGTTTGTCACAATTACCTTCCTGGGATGCTGTGCTACAGTGGGAGCCATCTGACTGCCCGCTGTCGCCGTGGTAACACTTTGATTGTCACCTCTCACTTCCTCTTGTCTTACCTCAGCAGCAGAGCAGACGGTGGCAGTATCACCTACCGTCTCGCTGCTCCCCTGAACGCTACAAATCACCGAGGGCGTGTTGTTGCTCTGACAAACGCTGCTTTCTAACTTTGGACAATCTGACACTGACTCCACATCCGCCTCACTCACTTGGTCCCAATCTGACCTGTCACCCTTGGTAACAGCATCTTCCGCTCCAGCCTCAGGCACTGAATCACTGCGTTTTGATTGGTCGCACGCCAGTGTCTGGTTCTGTCGTGTTTCAAATGTTGCTTCACCTGGCGTGTCAGTCCGTGTTTCTGTGCGAACAGCTGTCAGGTCCATATCCACCTTCTCCTCCAGCTCTATCTCCAAGTCCTGTCGCTCCAGCACGGGCGGGGAGCTGCAGTCTGACAGACCTTTAAGAGAGAGAAGTAAAGCTTTGTTACTTTAAAAGGTCAAAGGTCATGAGCAGCCTACTAAATTTCTTTATGTTTAACTTGACAAACTGACTGTATAAGCTGTCTTCACGTCTCCCCTCTGTGGCACATTCAGATTCCTGCTTCTCTTCCTCGCTGGTGCCCGCCCAGTCTTCTAACTCCTCCTCCTTTTTCCTCAGTTGTCGGATGGTTTTGTGTAAGGGACTGTCCGACATCCGCTTCAATGCCCTCTGATTGCTCTTCCTCCTGGCTTGACGACGGTATATGCTGCTTCGCTCTCCCTGGTCCACATCGGTGCTCATGGAGCGGGTGAGCGATAGACGGATGCGAGGGGCAGGCTTCTCTTTGTGGGCACTACGGAGGTCCATGGCAAAGATGTTCTGGGGAGGAGCAAAGGTCACAGGTTAGCTGCGTTTATTTTGAGAAAACACTTTCTAGGCAAGGTCGAGGATTCTAGGTAAGATTCTGTCAAAAACAGTCAACAGCCATGTTGTGCCATATGCCATATGTGACTGCACCAAAGAGTCAATTGTTAACACGAGATCCCCCACTCTATGCTGTGCATATGAAGTGATAATGCTAACCTCAGTCCAGACCAAAGACTCCGCCCACAACACTGAGTGGACTTGATTCTCTTGGTCTGGCATTGCGCTGTGAAAATGTGATTTCTCAGGTTGAAAAGGCAACAACCAATGGGAAACAACAAAGGGAAATCTAATCCCCTCCCTCTCAGAATCGCTCAAAGTGGAGGCAATGCCAGACCAAGAGAATCGAGACCACTCAGTGAAGTGGGCGGAGTCTCTGGTCTGGGCCCATTCTAAGATAACGCTAACATGGATTTGGCAGGTCATATTTAGCATGCTATCATTTGCTACAACAAAATACTAACTAGCACATTAAACTTTTAAACATTAAACTTGTCTTTTGTCAAAGTTTCTACCATGAATTGTAGAAAGTTAAAGTTAGAAATAACCAGACAACAAGGTCCTATTTCAAGATGCAATAAAGATGCATTATGGGAAATGACAATCTAGGCTGGCAACTAACTAACTTCTGCTGCTTCAATTTAGAACATTCTTATCAAAGTCTGTCTTTTATTGTCAGTCTGTCAATTTTGCATCAATGCAATGCTGACCTAACAACCTTCCCGATTCAATGTATCAGGCTGAAATAATACAAGATTTAACAAAGGGCATGTGAGACAAAAAAATAGAGAAGTGTGGTTACCCGCAGGACGAGCCTCCTGGGCCTGAGACCTTTCTTGCGGTAGGCCATGGTTCTGATCTTCTCCTGACTGGGAGAGAGGTACAAAGGACAGGGACAAAATGACAAAGAGAACAAAAACTAAATTTAAAAAGTGTGCAGCATTTATTTTAAAAAAATGCTTTCCATGATTACTCACTTCTCTTCGTAAGCCAGGACCAGGCGCGGGTCCAAAATATTGTCCTCTGGTTCCCAAGTACTGTACCTGCCAACACACACACACACACGTTTAAAAAATCCTATCTATCATCTATCCTCCTCACAGGTTGCAGTGCTCAGGCTGCTCTGTGTGTGTGCGTGTGTGTGTATGTGTGTGTGTACATAAATATATAAAGGATGAGGTCACTGGATGGTGACTCAAGGTTTACTCACTTTGGGGGCCATCCTTGCCATTTCAGTAGATACTCCACATTACCCTGAGGAGGGACAGAGGGGGACAGAGAGGGGGGGCGCTCAGAGCAGATGCTGAACAGAGTGATCACATTCACACAACCTGCATTTCTAATCTGGTCCAGAATGTGCCAGAAATACGCCGCTGTGAGCTGGTGACGGAGAAAAGGATGTCTGTCACTTTAAAGTGTAGAGTAAGGAGGGACGGAGGAGGGGAGGAAGGGGGGGTCGTGGATATTTTCCTCCCGTTCAAAATGTGTTTTTGCTGGATGACGTCAATGACGGCGGGGCTGGGTGGCCTCCAAACAGCAGCTTTTCCATCGAATCGCGGTGACGTGACTGCACATGGCCACGCGAGCCGGTTTTCCACAGTACACGGGCGCTTTGGCTCGGATAGGTGGGGCCACGGGAACATGTAAACAACCTGGCGTTGCGCAACGTTTATCCAGCAAGCAAGCCTGAAACAATTATCCCAGTCATCCCGAGTGAAAAGTGACTATTACTCATCTGATGTGGAAGCAAACGGTTTGATATGATGATTAATGTCGCAAACACGCTTTCCGCTTTCCATGTTATTTTTCTTTTACTTTATCATCGCCTTATACGATTAGATGAAGGTGATGTCGCGCTGCACTTGTCATCTGTGAGACTCTACAAATGATCCTGAATGTGCACATGCTGCGTCAAATGCGTGCTAAATTCTCCTCTGTGGTAATAATCTATGCGAGTCCACCACTTCTCCACTGTAAAATCAATGGGTCACCATTACGCAGCAGTCAGTGACACTACGCAGCAGTTTCTCTTTTACACACACACACACACACACACCGCTGCTCCGCTCGCATGCATAAAAGCAAGTGCGCAGCTTCCTCCGTGCGCACACCGTATCCCTGTTTTCAGGATACACACCCCCTTTCACATTTTACTACAGCTGCGTAGGCTCCCCCAGCACACTCACCTCCTGCTGCATACCGCTGCTGCACAGCCAATGTACGGCACGTATTTATTTGGGCTGCGGAACAATGCTAAACTTGGGCGCAGTTAGATTTGGATATTTAGCTATAGATTGTTCTGAACGTATATTTTGCGTAACTTGCGTGGCCTAGTTTTGTTGAGCATGAGGACGACGCGCGGAGCATGACGCTTAGTTAGTGTAAAATAAACACGCTAAAACAAGTTGCGTGAGTTAGAGGAAATACTGGTCGTCCTTACCTTTCTCACTCTCTTCTTTGTTATGGACTCAACTGCAAACACTTGGTCTCCTATTAGTGACAGCTCCATCTTCGCGCAGTGCAAACGCTCCTAACAGAAACCAAACTGGATCTGTCCTGTTACTGTCGAAGAGCTGAAATAATGTTTTTTTAAATAGCTGGAGGAAAAACCGTCCGCGTGTCACTGCAGCCGTTTGCTGTCGGTGTGCACAGTTTCTCGGAGTGTTGAGCCTCTGCGCTTCCCTCTCACTAAACTCCAGCAGCCTGACTCCCTCACTTTTTAAAATCTGCGACACATCAACACAGGACAACGCGCAGCTTTAAGTCAGGCGCGCCTCCCTTTCCATTGCGTAGGGCCAAGCCCCCAATGTGCGTGCCCGCGCTGACGAGGCCGCGCACGCAAATTAGAACAAAGTGCACAAGAGGGACATTGGAGGGGGGGAGGAGGGTCAGGACGACAAGGTTACATGAAAACAAAGTTATGAAAGAAAACAGTGCTGCATAACGAGCGAGCTCACAAACATGTCGACGTTAAAATATCGCCAGTGATGCAAATGGACAGCAACACTTCAACTCAGCCATACAGACTATTATGTAACTTTTATAACCGCACTTTCTGATACAGGCAAGTGTGGTATGGTATGGTATGCTGTGACTAAATGTTTCATTTTAATCCTTTAGGGAAAATAAAAGCCCCTTTTTTAGTCCATATCCAGTGAAGCACCATGTTACAACCATTAATGTGAATTTGCCTAATGTTACGTATCCATTTTTTATTATGTAATACCTTGTCAAATTTTGAGATATTCTTGCCATTTTAAACAAATACTTAAACATTTAGGTAATTATGTCTATTTGCATTTACACAGATTCTGCATGGTTGATACAAACCAGTAGCCAGCAGCCTGTACCATTAGCCTAGCTTAGCATAGCATAAAGACTGAAAACAGGCAAACAGCCAGCATGACTCTATCCAAAGGTTACCTGCCCATCAGCACTTTAATGCTCACTATCAATACTTTGTATTTTGTTTGTTTAATTCCCATTAAAAATAAATAAAAAAAGGTGTAAAAATTCAGTCTGTTTTAAAGTACTAGTGTTATGTGCCAGACTGTTCCTTGGCTTGGAGCAGTTACCACAAACCGTTAGGAGGCTTTCGGAAGTCACAAAGAAATTGTCCAACAAGTAAACCGCCTAAAATTTACATTTTAAAACTTTTCATATGGATTTAACAACAATAAATGAACAAGAGATGCTAATTAGTGTATTTTTCTAATTTTTCAACATAGCTACGGTGGCTGTTTTCCTCCATGTTTATGCTAACCTACGCTAACAAGCTGCTAGCTCTACAACCCTTGATGGGCATTAACCTAGTTACCCATTTTGTATCATTTTATTTCTTGACAAACTTTTAGATATTTTTGCCACATTCAAATAAAATATTACAATTTGGGAATTAAGGTTATTTGCATTCATGAAGAGTCTTTGTGGCTGATATAAAGCTGTAGCCAGCAGACTGCACTGTTAGCTTAGCAAGACTGAACAAAGGTAAACAGCTAGCCTGACTCCATCCAAAGGTAATCTACCAGCTTTTTTAATGCTAACTATTTATTATCATCACATCGTTGTATCTTGACTAAATTGTCCAATACAAAACCCTCGAAAATGTACATTCTGAAACACGGATTCAACAACAGAGGGTGCTAATAAGTGGATATTTAAATTTTTCGACAGAACTAGGCTGGCTGTTCCACCCCATGTTTATGCTAACCTGAGCTAACAAGCTGCTAACTGCAGCCTCGGCTCTCCACAAGGGAGCTGATGAGTCTAATTCCCAAAATGTCAGACTAATGTTGTAAGATATTGACAAGGAGAACAATATGCAAGTTCAAATACTGCCTTAAAATATGTCTCTTGATCTAAAGGTTTTCAGCTCTTTCTCGGCAGGTGAACTGCAGTCAAATGTGTGTACAGTTGAACATTTGACTCGAGCCTGAGCATGAAACACAACGTGAGTTTGTGTATTTTTATGTTACAGAAGTAAAGGCTGGAGAGTTCAATATCTGCAATGGAAATGAAGGTCTTGCTTCACTCTCTGGTAGAAATATCATCCCTCCAGTTGTGTTTGATCCAAATATGGAACTTAAAGAGTGAAAGTTTTTTACATCCTGAATGCTAAGCAACCAATCTGCAGCGATGAGAGCTGGTGCAACACAGATAGAGACCTCAGTGATGTTAATGACTGCTGAAATGTTGCAGCCAACATTTATTTATTACGCCGATTCTTTAATATCTGTTCAGTGGCGAGATCACAGCCACTGATCTCTTACTTATCCTAACTGATCATTAACTCGTCCAGTCCCCAGGTGGGAGCAGCTCATGAAGGTAAAGTGACTACTGTGGAAAAAAGGCTCAGGGCCAATTTCCTTTTGTGTCCACTAGAACTGATGGGGATCAGTTTACAGTAAAACTCTCTGTAACTAAACACACACACACACACACACACACACACTCCACACGGTCCACGGTCTCTCTGCACCTGGAACTCTTGCATCACTTACGGGCATTGGGTGTCATGGCAACTGTTTCTACAGCGACCTGCTGAAAAGCTGGATGATGATGATGATGAGACAGCAAGAAGAGTCAATGAACAGCTAACAGATGAAGAGTGATCTGCCTCTACTGACCCCACTGTGACCTTTGACCTCTTAATGTGACTTTCTTATAGAAACATGTACCATCTGTGATAAAGGCCTTAAAAAAGAAAAACTGTGGGTGTGTAAAAATATTCTGTTGAGGTTACATTGAAATAAGAGTGACTGCTAATGATTATTTTAAAGATTAAATAATCTTCTAAGTATTTCCCAAAAGAGTCAATGATCAGTCGGTAAAATTTCAGAAAAGAGTTTAAATAACAAAACAAAACATGTTTCAACAATGAAAGTGGACCTGTTCAAATTGTCTGAGCAAAAGTCCAAAATGAAAAGTAATCAGTTTACTAAGTTGTAATATTCACAAAATAAAAATAATACTAGAAACATATGAGCAAATGTGATTTTTAAAGCTGCAAGCAGGAAATTTTGGCATTTTTGCTCAAAATAAGTAGTAAAATTGACTGATGATCAAAGCTGTTGCAGCTTGTCATTTAAATCTCTGATGATGTTGCAGTATGTTCCAGAAAAAAATTACAGCGTGTGTGGTGGGATACTCACATGTTTATTGACCTCACTGAAAGGACTTTGTAAAGAGAGCTACAAAAATAGCACACACACAAAAAAGATGCAACAGAAGCCAAAATGCCCTGAATGTCACTCCTCAGAGTAAGGCTGTGGGATTTTTTTTAAATAAGTAGGAACTTTGGGCGTAAAATTGGTGGATTTTTCCTTTAAGTTGCTGAACGGAGTCGTAGAGTTCAGTGAAGGGCTGCGCTGTTTTCAAATCTCGGAATATATTAAGAGAGGCGCTTCAGTGATCCTGCATTATCACTGTCATTGCAGCTCCCGTAATATCTACGGTGATCTCATCTTGCAGCACAATATTTATGATCTTTACGGTACTGATGGAGGGAAACAGCTTTACGGTACCAGTCTAAAATGTGCTGCAGAATGAGAGGAGCGCTTTTCCCGTAAACAGGAGATTAACTGCTGCAATTCAGAAAAAGAAACACGGCAATCACATGACATGTTATCTGCCCAGATACTACTGTTGCGGAGTTAGGAGCTGAGGATGGAGTGGCGATAAGAACACGGCAGGACGGATCACAGCGCGCACTCCCACTCACGTTATGACTCACGGATGAGTCACCAAACGTGACGGTAAAATCGCCGCTCCTTCTCTGGAATAACAACACAGAAAAAAAAAACATGAGGGTAACTTACATCCTCATGCCGGGAATCCACACGTTTCTGGTTTATTTCCCTTTGTTCCAGCCCTCTTCCCCCCTGGGGGCCTGCACTTCATTTGGTGCAGAGTTAAAAGCAGCACTTTTGGGAAAATAAACCCATTCAAATTCTGCAGAAACACTCAAAGCTGCAAACTTTGTCTGAGACGAGGCTTCTTAACCGATAACATGTATGATCATTAAACCCCTTTTAGTGCAACAGACCTTTTACATTTGGTCTTTATTAGAGGCTGAACGTATGCAGGAAATCCTGGACCCCTGTTGGGAAATACTCCCAGTATTCCCGTTTGTAGGGTACTATTTTTTATATTTTTACTCCATCTGAGAGAGAAATATTGTATTTTTACTCTATTGATATGGCAGCTGTATTAACTTGTTACTTTTCATATTAAAGGTTTACAAACAAAGCATATAATTATCACAGTAAAAGTGCTACTAACAGGTGTGTATGGCAGTTCTACTAATTATCTAACAATACATCTCTTACAGGGGCCGCCTTCTGCACTTTTACCACTTTAAAGCTATATTTCAACTGCAAAACTACTTTTTGTGTATCAGTTACTCACCCTTAGATGTGTTGAATTTGAGCATACTGTTCTTTCCCTTTCAGTGTTTTTCCACAGTAAACAGATTTTTCGCAAAAAAGCGAGCCACTCACTTTAGCTGCTTTTGCTGGCCGTCTATGGAGACACAGTTTCTAAACGATAAAACTATCCAAAAAAGTTCATCCAAAAATGTCAAAAGCTTCGTGTCGTACAATCCAAGTCTTCTTTGTGGTGTCACAGGCTCAACACTTCCCAAACAGTGTTATTTCGGCTAAAAGGTTATGAAATCCAAAACATTTGGTTCAGGGCTCCCTGCCACATGCACACCTGCATTAGATACCGGATATGTTGGATTTTGTAGTGTTTTGGCAGAAATAAGTGTTTTTGGAAGTACTGAGCGTATGACACAATAAAGACGACTTGGATTA
>JAQFJA010000009.1:18083610-18099326 GCA_029874485.1 Naso brachycentron | reverse complement strand
TGCATATAACAATTAAATTTAAAAAAAAAAAAAAAAAAGTTTCATCTGAGTTTGCAGGGATTCAGACTTGATCACAGGCATTAACAGTAACTGCATAGAAACAGCAGTCTTTTCACTGAGGGTCTCGTTTGCTGTTACAGGAAATTTATAATCATCAGAAGAATCATGAGACTGTTTCATAAACACTTAAAAGTTCCTCATAGTCCCTTTAAGTTAGATGAGAAAATATTCTCCATGCAACGACATGAAAGTGTTACGTGTGAGGCTGGAAACTTCAGTTAAATAACATATGGCTTGGTTTTTAAAGGATAGGTCTGGCATATTTCTATATTTTTCTTTAAATCAACAAAAAACAATTAGACCACAAACAACTGTGTGCTCATCTGCCTCTCTAGCCTTCCTGTGGCCATGTGTTTCTCATTTTGATGTTAAATCTTTTAAAACATGTCACAAATACCTTATTTTCTTTGTTAATAAAAGGCAAATTATTTCTTAGATTTCTCTTGGTACTGCAGTTTGTTGGTTATGTTACTCAAATGCAATTAAATAGTGCATTTGTCTGTGATTATTAGCAAGGGAAAAAAATGCATATTCTGTGCTCCAGTAAGTATTCTGATGACTTTAGGCAGAGGCAGGCTAGCACTTCCCACAGACTACCAGTGTTTGAGTTAAGCTAATTAGCAGCGGTTGAGCTCTGCCCATCTCTTCCTTGTTCCTGCATGAGACGCACACAAGAGACAGATTCACTTCGCAGTTGGCATTTGATTACCAATCAAGTTACACTGGTAACAACTTCTTTACATCGTTTCTATGGACTCGAACTGTTGTGAAACGCAAAATAAAAGAATTGTAGACAGGCCATAAAAAATGCTATTAATTGTGATTGAAAAAAAAAATTATCGTTTGACAGCCCTAGTTCATAGAAATTAAGGGGCATGGATTTGTCTTTTTTTTTAAATTGTTCTGGAGAAAAGTTGAACTCTTTGTGGTCAATGTCTAACACTATCTATGAAATACTGCTTTACTCATCACTTTGAATGTAAACAGCATGCATCACCTGCTACTCTGTGTTTTTAAACATCACTTGTATTCCATTAATTCTTCTCTGACAGCATTAATATATGAAGCAGCTACGTGTCGTCTCCAGTTACTCACTGTTGGAGCAGCTGCTGAGCTCGGACCTCATGGGAGAGAACAAAGCACTCTTCTTTAAACCTTTCACTTTACGTATGGTCTCCGAAGCAGATTCCTTGGCGGCCGTCTTGTGCTTTCCTCCTTTGGTGGATGAGTGGATGCCATGCTCCTTCATCCGACTTTCTGAAGACTTGCCCTTTGACTTGTCTAATTTGGAGTTTGAGATGAATTTGCGAGACGCGCCGAGTGAGCTGAGCTGGGAGAGCGACAGCGCTCTGTCGAGGTCGGACGCGAGCTGCTCCTGCTCACACACGTGGCCACGTTTCGCCTTCAACACCTGACAATACCACAAAAAAAAACCCAAAACAACAACAACAAAAAATACATTATTTATGAATCTGAACAAAAACCACCAAATTACAGCCAAAATCAAAGCATGCCCTTCTTATTGACGCACCTCCAGAGTGTGACTGGTCGATGGCTCTTGGTCATTCCAGCTCTTCTTTTTCTTTTTCTTCTTTTTCACCTTCATTCCTCCACTTCCTGCCTCCATCTCCTCTTCCTCTCTGCTAACCCGGAATCTCTTTTTCTGTCCATCTCCTGCTTCGGAGTCCTCCGAGTATTGCACCGACCTTCCCACTCTGAGACATCAGAATGTTAGTATTGCATGAAGCACATATAAAATTCCAACAGAAAAACTTAACAGCTGGTAAAACTAGCTGTAGGAAAACATAGATCTCACTCACTTTCCAGGCCTGCTATCCAGTTTGGGAGGTGTAGTCAAGCGTTTCCTCTTCCTGGGTCGCCCTCTTCCCCGTCTGGTCAGACTGCGCCTCTCGTCCTCCTGCTGCTGCCGCTCACTGAAATATACATTAATGTGTCATACTATATCAAAATAGTCTAGGCTGTGCCAGTGGTGTGAAATGGTATATGCACTTTACGTCTCCTAAGTGGGCGGAGTCACGTCTCCCATGGAGACAGTTAGGAACCACCATCCCTCCGCTTCCTCTGGAAGTGTTATAATGTTGTGTGAATGGATTAAAACAGATGGATTTTGTGTCGTATCATATTTGCTTGATGTAAGTTTTAACTTTTAATTCATGGTTTCACCTATAAGACCATTTAAATGTCTGTTTATGTCTGTTGTGAAGCAAGGTGGGAAGCACCGGTTCCCAAATCTCATGAGAATGTGTTGCTGAGACAGAGACAGGTCTCGAACAAAGTTTATTTTCTCCTGATCTGTGTGTCTGAAAAATGACATTTTTGTGTCAGAATGTTGGAAGATGTGTCTTGTGAAAAATGGGTCCAATGTGTATCTTGGTGGTGATGGGGTGAAAGAATTGGTCATAATCTGTGATCACGTTCATTTCTCCAATAAAATGAATGGACTAAAGACTGCTTCTGGTCCCGTAAAGGGGCGAGGCCGTGGTGAAACCCATGTGACACTGATACAGGAAATCAGTGGTCAGTGAGACATCTCACTTTCTATTAACCCTCTCTGACTATAGTTACTGTGTGTAATAATGCATCTTGTATGTCGTGATGTGGAGCTTCGTGGAGTAACGCTCACCGCTTGTCTCGGCGTCTTTGCAGTTTGCTCAAGTCTCTCTGCTTCTCCTTGTAGGTCCTCTGCAGCTCAGCAAGGCGAACACGGTATTCCACTTCCACTGCATCCAACACGTCTACAGACATTTTACTGAACAACTGCAAAGAAGAGAGAAACATGTCACATTTCAGAGTATGACACAATTTCTTCTCTGGATGACCGTCATGTTTGTCTCCTTGCATCTTACCGGCTCCTCCTTCCTCTGCCTCCAGCTGTACTTCTTGTTGGGGTCCAGCGTTCTCGGCAGATCAATGTGAGACTGTTTCTCGATGGCCTCCAACAAAATCTGTCTGCTTGCTTCCAGCAGACAGTCCAGACCTTCTAATGTCAGATCTGACAGAAAGCAGAAGATATGGATACATTAGAAGTATCTGAATATTTGACTTTATTCTTATATAAGGGCACTATGAACCACCTCCCCCTCCATTTCAGATTTGTTAGTTTAAAAAAATAAAACAAAGTGCTTAATAAGCTTAACATGGGCTTTAGAACGCATGTGGTCTTTGTGCATATCTACACGTTTCCAATCAACATTATGTAGACCTAATTTGCAAAACAGCATATCACCTGACGTGTTGAAGTTGTTTGGAAACTGCTCGGCTCTGTATTTCGAGTTTTGTAGTTTTTTTGCCGACTTTGCTGGCGTCTCAGGCGGCCACTTTGACATGCTTGCATTGTTTTGGATGGGAACAGGAGTGTTTGTGAAGTGATGGGTGGTCACATACATTAGCTACCCCCCAGGAAAGTTCTCCCCAGACAAACGTTCCTCCGTATCCCGAGAACAGACTTTAAGTCAAATTATGGTAAATTCCATGACATTCCGTGTTTAACAATAGATTCCGTTTTAACTGGCCAATTCCCCAATTGCGTCCCGATTCCGTGACTGCGGAAATCATAGAGCCTTATTACATATTTCAATTTATGACCTTCATTTCCTTCATTCCTTTCCTCTCTCATAACTTTTCTCACCTCCCACCCTCTCTTATTTGCTCACCTTGCTCCAGGCTGATGTGCTCCATCTCCTGCTGAGCCATTTGGCTAAGCAGGGCCATCCCCTCCAGCGCCACCATCTCCAGAGCACCAGCACTGCTACAATCTGCACCCACAGGAGCGTTTTCGATTTGTGGTATGAGAGTCGGGGCAGGTGGGGTGCTTGGGCGGGCCCAGGCAATCTCACTGGCTGTCAGCAGAGCAAGCATCCCTGCCATGGGATCCTCGGGGCCGCTGACTAGTGGGAGAGGTGAGTTGGAGGTGCTGGGAGGGGGACAGGCAGGTGTTTCAGTGACACTTTCCTTTTGAGCGGAAGCGAGTGAGCTGATTGGAGTGTCCGTTTGTTCTTGTTCAGACACAGAGCTGGCAGTTTGTTCGAGTGAAGTGCACATCTGAGTTGATTCCAGGCTGTCTGAATCCGCAGTGATGCACGATGAGTATCCTTCTGGATCTTTGACGGCCTCTGACTTAGGCTCGGCTTTTGTGAGCGGAGGAGGCAGGGGGTATGCCTGACAGGAGTAAGATGATGCCTCCATTTTGATTTGCCCTTCCTCCTTCTCTTCCTCCCGGACTTCTTCAAGTCTTGCAGTTGGTTGTGGTGGAGGGCTTGGGGCATGCAGAGATAGCGACTGAGGCATTGGTTTTGGGGCTTCCTCATGTTGCTCTCTGGTCTGACTGGTTAGCACAGGGCTGCAGCTCCGCCGAAGAGGACCAAGAGGTTCTGCCGTCACGTTAAGCTGAGGCTGCTCCACACCGGGTTCCTGTTTTAGAAAAGATCCCGTCTTTGACGTCTCTAGTTTCTGTGGCTTGATGTCGGCGTCTAGCAGCCTTGAATGCAGGTGGACTGAGGGCGAAGGGGAAGCAGAGGCAGGAGAGCGGGAGCGGTGGGGTGGCATGACTTCTGTATCTGTCCCCGTGGGTGCTGGGATGTGGTAAGGGGGAAAAGGAGAGCCAAATGGGGCAGTGATGGACTGGTAGGGGTAACCTGGAGGGAGATCTGTCAAAACAGTAAAGCAAAAACACAGAATTAAAGTCACTCGAGTCACAGTGCAAAGCGTGAGCAGCCAATGATTCCATTCCTCCTCACTCACCTGAGTAGATGCCTTGAAAAGGTGCAGAGGTCGGCTTCTGTCCACTTCTCTGCTCCCGCCGTGCCACCTCCCCCTCCTCAGCAGCCTCCTGCTTAGGCCGCCTTGGCAATGACGGGGGAGGAGAGGCAGAGCGGGGCGAAGGCGGGTGAGGCAGGGGCGTCGGTGGGTGAGACGACGCCCTCTGACAACCATCCTCTGACTTGAGGGTGGTCACCGGTGAGGAGAGCGGAGGCAGTGGGGTGAGGGAGGAGGTAGATGGGGTTGGCGAGCGAGAGGGAGGGGGAGGTTTGCGGGGGTGCAGGACAGGTGAAGGAGAAGGAGAGGATACAGAGGAGGGGCGGGGCTTGGGGTCGGCGTTCCGCTTGTCGGCTTTGTCATCTATCTCTGGCCGGTGCTCACTGGCCTTCAAACGCTCCTAAACACAGCAGAGGAGGAGACTCAGTATGAACCGTGCATGTGGGATGTCACATATGTTACTTCAGGATATAAATACTACTGTGTGGCTGCAAATGTTCGTATCCTTGACTGTATTTTTCTGCAGCTGCAGGATGTGCTGTGTAAGTGGTGGTTTGCTGAATGGGTTATGCAACTTCAGTCATAAAAATAGGTCAAGTGTATTTATCATCTCAGGTTTGTATGAACCATAATATTCTATACTGTTGTATTTTTCAAGAACTTCCATGCAAAGACCAAAACCAGCAGTGAATGTATCTTAAAAACAAGTATTGTGTGCTTGTGTGTACAAGGACACTAAAATTCTAGAAATCAAACTTTCACAGAGCTGCAGGTTCTTTGTGTTTGTTTGCTTTGAAGTAGTTGTTGGTACATGTGCACTGAACTACAACAAGTCTACTTACGACTAACTGTGCATTCCGCTGCAGCTCCAGGACCTGCGCTGTGTGCTGCTGGATCATGAGCAGCTCCTGTTGCCGCAGCATCTGCTGCTGGGAGAGGAGCTGGAGCTGGGCTGCGTGCTGCAGCGAGCTGCCTGTACCGTACACCCCCGACCACACAGGGGCTCCGCGCTCCAGTACATCACTTCCTGCAAAACAATGGAGAGGGACATGAGGAAGACTGAAAACACAGAAAACTTTTAAGTCCATTTGAACTGAAAGTTGTTCATGTTTCACTTTGAAGAATCAAAGTTGTTGTTTTAAAGGTAAAGAAATGAGCAGCATTCTCAAAATGAACATTTTCCCACAACTACAGGACACTTTTACCACCTCTACACCTATATTTACACCATTCTATTGCTGTTTTCTTTTGTATTGTCTTTGGTCAGAAGTCGGGCTGGGCATGATCAATCGATGATTGATAACTGGTCATTAAGACTGTGTAAGTAAGACAAATGAAATTGTTAGCCATCAATTTTTTGGAATTGTTTCCAAAAGTGGCTAATTGTGTTTAGGAGTGTCGTAGCGTTGGCTAATTGATATGTCGTCATGCGCTGCATATCTTTAAGTTTAACAGTTTTGACAGACTTTAAGTCAACTGCCTTGTCTAAGACAATTGTTGTTGGACTGTAAGTTCTCCTTAGAATAAAGATTTAATTGAGGAAAAAGCTGCTGTATTTTGCCACAGGCATTTTGTGTGTATATATATATATATTTTCCCCCATATATATAAATAATTAATTAATAATTGGTCTTTATTTTTTTTTGATGATCGATCAAGGAAATTTCGTCAAATGCCCATCCTGGTTGGAAACAGGAGGATATTTTTCTTCAGATAATTTCGTTATTTTGTGTTTTGGCGTAACCTTTTTTTGCAAACAAGTGGCATGTTTCTTTTACTCTCGTTAAAAACAAATACTCTACTAGACAATATCATTACGACAGTAAGCAGTACCGCTTTTGTCCACACATGGCACTACAATCACCAGAAAAGGAAAGTTCACTGGAGGAGCTTTGAGCATATTATTTTACCTGTTCATTTTTAGCTGACGTTAAATATACTAAAAGTTTAACCAGCCATTACTCTCAGCAAATGTAAAATATTTAAACCTTTAACTCATTACTTGCAGCTCAATATTTTAATCTTTATCTATTACTTTCAGCCGACTGCTCTAAATCACAAGGCTGGTGTTACAGTTGACTAAAGAGAGGCAAGAAAAGAGGATTATTATGTTTAAATTGCATCACAGTGCCTACAATTTGTGTCAAAAAGCAGCAAAAAAAATATATATATACATAGTGGCATGCAGTCCGCAATAGCATACAATGGCTGACGATGTTAATAGACATGGTCTGATTTGTTTACAGGAATTACAAATGCTAACATCTGTTTCTAAATAAATATGCCAAATACACATTTTTATGAAGTGGAGGAATAATACTATCGGCAAAAAAAAATCATGCACTTATACTTTATGGAGGGAGTGAGCAGCTTTTTACCATAGTGTGGCAGGTGTTCAGTGGGGATGACTATTAGCTGTCCGGACTGTGGGTCTCTGGCAAACTGGTAGGGAGAGGGTATGGAGCCAGGCAGAGAGGGTGGGTAGCCTGGGGGGAGGCTCTGGTGGAGTGAGGAAGGACCCAGACCTGAGAAAGAGGGGAGGAAACGAGCAAAGTGGAGAGGAGAAGTGTGAAAAATGTAAGAAACTGAGAAAAGTGAGGAGATTTTCTTTTTTAGCCAGCACAAGCATTCCCTCAGCATCATTCTTCATCCAGTGTTTGAACCCAAATTAGAGCCATAAAGGAGTCACAGCAAGAGCATGCACTGAATTTAGTTGTGTTTGAGAGATTTTGTTTTTTCCCCTCTGTGTCTAGACAGAGCTGGCCCTTGGGAAACTTTGTGCACGCAATGTGTGTGTTTATATTTTCAAATGTTGTGTGTACAGTTATGTGTAAGCATGTGAATACGTGTCTGAGAGCTATTATTTTTGGACAGAGAGCGTTGGAGTAGCAGGAATGTCCTGCAAAGATCAGGAATGTCTGAGGGACTTGACCCCTGGAGGCTGCTGCTGGACGAGCCACTCGACCGACCAACAGACCCACAGACCGACAGACAACACCTCCCTGTCCTGTTCCACCAATCACAGGAGGCTACACAGAAACATGCAGAATTTCGCAAGGATGCCACATGGTAGTGTGGAACAGATTTAGACTCTTTAGTCTTCAGCACCAGGTTAGATAACTGATGACAGAGAGTAAGACACAGATGTTTACTAAAAAGCCTCAGTGGACATGTGACGTGCAAGCTCACACAAGGACACGCACAAACACTCATCACATGACCTCACACTGCTGTGATAAACATATTGGATCAGTAATTTAGAATTAATGGAATTTATGTTGTCATACAACATGCGAAAAGTATATTAGGACAATTATTTTTTCATTACTGATTAATTGATTGAACAGTCATCGTATGTGACAACATAGGCGTCGACTTGAGTTTGACATAGGGGTGCAAAAAATGTTGATAAACTCTGATGACATCATCATGCTGTTAGTACATTTGTTTCAGTCTAACGGTTTCTTATACCTTAAAAAATAAATGTATAAAGTTGCTTGTATTAAGAGGAAAATTTGCCTATTTATGTGTTTATCTTTTTTTAAACAAGTGCCATGTTATTTAACAACCTCTGGAACAGGCCAACACACCAAACCAAATCTTATGAAGTATGAATTTACATGTACTAATAAATCTATGTTTGACTTCAGCCTTGTGCAAAAGAAAAAAAAAAACAAAGTGTAACAAGGAATGTTAGAAGTTCTTGGGAGCATCTAAACACGTGCTTGTCGCAGCTAGCAAGTGTCTTTAGTCACATGTAGGTTCACATACTGTATGGTGAGCTGGGTAGCCACACTGGGGGGGCTCCCGGCCGGGGCATCCAGGGGTGAGAGGTCAGAGTTGAGGGGTCGGGAGGCCATCGGCCTGCCCCTGCCAGAGCAGCCCCGCCTGTCACCATTAGGTTGGGGGTCATGAGGCTGGGTGTCATCATGCTAGGCGTCAGACCGCCAGACAGTGGGGCGGGGTGCATCTGAGTGAACTCTGCCAGCTCCTTGGATTCTCTGGAAGGAAACAAGACGTTTTTTACTCCAATGCTGCGTGTTCAGAGGTAATTTATAAACATGAAAATATGCAACTTGAGATAATTCATAGTTTTTTGGCCTACGGTTGACCGGTAACACCGATTAAGTTTGAATTGATGCGACTAAGGCAACGTGCAGGCAACAGCAGCCCAACGAAAAACTGAAAAGTCTGTCCTTTTTGGGGTTTTTAAAAAAATCCACATTTACACGAACAATTGAAAGTGCTGTAGTATGCATGCTAGGCCAGTAATTGGCGGTGTAACTTTGTAATGACACAACATAGGAGCTGTTGAAGTTGTTTAGTGTTTACTGTTGTTATTAACCCTAACCAGAGCCCCAAATTTAAGAAATTCAGCCGTAGTTTGACTTCTAAAATTATTCTGCAAACACTTGAATTCACCTCAATAGACTGTCGTCGTATTCAACTTGCTTTGGGTGCACTGTGAAGTGTCTGAGTCGAGTTTGGCATTGGCTATTGTGGAATACATTTACTTGTGCATTAGCATTAGCATTAGCTTAGTTGCACTTTCACAGGTTTTCTGTTTTGCCAGTTTACACAGACGGAAGGAAGGCTGTGTAGGAATCCAGTTTCAAAAGTTAGCAGTTTCAGGAGCACCAGCACGCCGTTGTCATTTAAAATAAAGGCCGAACCACAACACAAGTGTTTCGTTTGATGCAAAAACTTGCGCTGTGTGAACTGCCTCTAAATCTGAGCATCAGACGCACCCACATACCTGAGCACTTTCTCCTGCTCACGCTCAAGCCGGCCAGCCAACAGTCTGTCCTCATGGTGCCGAGCACGCTCCTCCACTCGCTCCTCATCTGTTCAGGCACAGACGGAGAGAAGAAGTGTAGGGGGGGACGTTTAGGAGCTGCATCGATGAGGCTCCTTGAATGTTTAGTTATACACATTTTTTTAAAAAAGGGAATGAGCTAAGAAAGAAGAAATGCTGGATGAAGGAGGAATATCTTGCGAGAGGCGAAGAAATGCGCAACAGCAAGCAAGAGAGGGAGAAGATGAGGTGACACTGGCTATGTAATGGTGACATGACACAGCATGTCAAAATGAGAGGAGAAGCTAAAAATACGATGCTGGGCCGCAGCCTGAACACAGAGAGCGCACACAAATGGAGTGACAGCCCTCACTCTGAGTGTCAGCTCTTATCGGTTATTAGTCTAGTGCCACAGCAGACGTGTGAACATACCACTACTGCCTTACTGTACACACACACGCACACACAGAGCCTTAAACCCATCCAACCCAAGACAAAAGATGGAGGGACAAAAAAAGAAGCAGCAGCAGCAGCAGCACTCAGCCAAGCAATCCAGAATAAACATGAGGATCTCCTCCTCGCACTCCTATCCTGTTAACCCTCATCCATCCCTCCATGCTGACTGAAGGTCCCCGAGCAGCAGAGAGGTTTTATATGAGTGTGCTGAACCCTTCAGTGTGGGCATGTGCGTGTGTGTGCGTGTGTGTGGGTGTGTGTGTAGCCTGTAAAGGGACAAGAGACTTTAGCAAACCCTGACATGCTCTGCAGGAAAGGTTTCAAGACTGTTACCAAGGTTACAGGGAGCCTGTCCCACATGCTATCCTCTCTGCATCAGAAATCCAGCGATTAGCACTGCACGCCCCCTCTTTCTCCCCATTCCTCCATCACTGCTCCTCCTTCCATCTCACTCCCTTATCACTTCTTTACGTCCAGACAAACCTCTCTTTTCCTGTCTATCCACCTGTAAATCTCTGTCCATCCCACATCATTAGCCTCTCTCTCTTCTTCTCATTCCTGCTTTCCTCTGTCTACCCACCCATTCATCCACATATTTGTATTTTTGGTGTAAATCCTCTGCTGTTTATTTAAAGCTTTTCTTCGAGTGAGGGACTGACGCTATTAGACCAATCAAGCAAGGAAATGAATGAACGCCCCCAACAGGGATGCACGTGCACGCACACACGCATATACACAAACATCTATGGTGTTTTACTAATACACACAATTGCTCATTGCTCACACACACACACACACACACACACACACACACACACACACACACACACAGTCCGTCACTCTCAAGACTGATCCATTGCTTAGCAACGCACCCATGGTCTTATTGTAATTCAAGGCTTGTTTGTAGCTTTTAGCTGCACTCTGTAATGACATGTTTAATGCAGAGAGGGTGGAGGTGGGGAGGTGGAGCTGAAGAAAAGAGCGGAGAAAGAGCAGGGGGCCTGAGGTTGCATGAGGAGGGAGTGCCGCTACAAAGAGACCCTCACAGAGAGGAAGGAAGGGTGGCGAAGGAGAGGGACATTCGACCATATGAAAAGAGCAAAAGAGGGAGAAAGTTGGACAGTGGGAGGACCGAGGGAGAAACAGAAACAAGGAAAAACAGAGAGAGACGGAGAAGGAGCACTGAGGCTCAACGACCTTGACACACAGGAACAGAGATCTGTATGGCAGGAAAAGCTATGCAGTGCAACATGCTCGCCAAAAAGAGGCTTTTCAACAAAATACAACCCATGACATAATGAGTAATTTTTTAAGAAGGGGTGGGGTCACTATTCCAATCATGTTACATGCATGAGCATCTCAAAGTCAAAATGGGCTGATCTGAGAGAAAATGACTCCTCCATTATTCATGGGAACCAAAATGAAGAATCATTTGCTCTCGGTTCATTTAACTAAAGGGGATCTGTGTTCCCAGTAGTGTGATTCTGAGAGAAGCTGCAGCTGACAGTAATGAAGCAAAAGCGACAGAAAATACATTAGAAAAATGTTTCAAATATGTGAAGTGCACTCCATTTAACTTGCCAGAAAGTATAAAATATAAAATGACTCGTGTGGTTGAGCGGATGTCACTGCAAGACTCCTGGAGAGCATGTCAAACAAAACTGCACTTAGCAGAAAAAAGTCTTTTTGCACCTCTATCATTTAAATAAAAGTAAACAGGAGCTTGCTACAGGCCAGCATGAGTTAGCCCTTACAAAATGTGCTCAGCAGCAGGTTTGTGTCTAATTTACTTCAAATACATTAGTACCTTTGATAGCTGTTTGCAGAAGGGTTCTCTGGGTGTCTGAAGGTCCACTGCTCTGTTTACTGGCGCTCCCACTGTCTCTCTGCCGGGCCACGGCCACAGCAATACCAACAGGAGGATGGCGCACCTCTCCCTCACCCTCCCGGCCAAACGAGCGGGCGCTGTCTGGCCGCTCCTGCTCCCTCTTCAGCTGCGGAGGCACCCTAAGCGCCCCCGAAGTACCCGGTCCAACCGAAACCCTTTCCCGGTCTCTCTCCCTCTCTTTTTCCCGTACTCTCTCTTTTTCCCTTTCCCGCTCTCTCTCTTTTTCCCTCTCCCTCTCAGCTTCAAATCCGATGTTACCCAGACCCCCAAAGGGCCCTCGGCCGTCTGCAGCATGCCTGGAGGTCCCTGGACCCTCAGCAGCAAAGTTTCCACTGTATTTAATCAGACTCTGCATGGCTGAGACCTCTGTGGGATCTGAACCCGCTCCCCCGCCTCGCTCTCCACCACTGGGCCCTCCTGCCAATGACCCCCCCGGTCGATAGAGTGCTGATGGGTCCAGGTAGCGTCTCTGACTCGCCTCCTCCCCTGCAGGCCCATGGCCATGTTGGGAGGGGTGTGTGTGAGGGGAATGGCTGTGGGTGGAGTGTGTGTTGTTGCTGGGCCGCTGGGCTGTGTGTGGCGAATGGGACAATTTTGTGTGCGTCTGCTGGTTGTGGGGAGAGGAGAGTGTGTGTCCGTGTTGGGCAGCCAGGGCAGCCATGTGACTCGTAGCATAGTTGGCTAATGGGCTGATGGTATTCCATTTAGGCTCCGCCCCTGCCCGCTCTATGCCCAGTCGGAGGGAGTGTTTGGGGATTTCCCTGGTTTCTGGGCTGAACCTTGATTGACTGGAGGAGTAGGACGAGTCCTGTCCTCGTTTGCCAACGGAACCATTGGAACAAATGACAGAACCTTCTTCTCTTTGATTGCCTGAATCGCCAGACTGGGAGAGTCGAGGATGCTCCATCGAACTCCTCTCGGAAAACCTGTTTCTGTCTCGCTCACGCTCCCTCTCTCGCTCTCTCTCTCGCTCCCTCTCTCGCTCCCTCTCTCGCTCCCTTTCTCTGTCTCTGTGTTTGTCGCTGTGTTTATTATCGCGGGCTTGTGAAGCGATCTGGATAGGCCCAACCCGCTCGTCGTAAACCTCCACAGAAGGCACATATGTCGGCGCGCTGACCCGCTGCTCTCTGATAAGCTCTCTGGGCGTGGAGGGGTGGGGCGGGCCAGCAGCGGAGGGCTGAAGCGCAGGAGGATGGGCATAGGAGATGTGGAGGGTCCCAGCCGATGTGGCCGCAGAGTCGTTCCTCCTTTGTCTGTCTGAGTGTGAGTTTGAGTTATTTGAGTTGGGGTTAGAGTTATGATTGTGGTGGGGTCGAGACCCTCCCTCTTCATCCCGACCCCCTCTGTCTGTTTCTGCTCCATGGAACCGGCCCACAGCTCCACCTGAAGAGAAGGAGGGCTGCGGAGGCGACGGCCTGGATCTGGAATCCGCTGTTGACGGTTGGGAGTGTGACTTATGCTGGTGGTGTGGAGGATAAAAGGACCAAATGTCTCTCTCTGTGTCCCGGTCCCTTTCTTTCTCTCGTTCCCGGTCACCGCTCCTCGCTCTGCGGTCCTCCTCGCTCCTTCCATCTTGCGTCAGGTCGACCACGCTATGTGGCCGCTGCTCCTCTCTTGACCGCTCTCTCTCTCTGTCACGCTCTCTCTCTCTTTCCCCGCGGTATGGCCGGTCCCTTCCCCCGTCCCGGGACGTCCTTTGTGGGGGTGTAGAGCTGGACGGGGTGGTCGGAGGAGCAGATGGGGGATGAAGAGGCAACTGGCTCAAGGAGGCTGGCAGGTAAAAGCCCTCTAAAATGAACAAAACACAAGACGTGAGTCCAAAAACACACACACACACACAACATGAGCACAAACTGTTGAAACAGATGAGGATTCAGTGACTAACTGCGACAGACAGGCAGAGGTGAGCATAATAAATATTTATAAGTTGACTTGCAAAGAAAATATGACAACCATACAAGCTTAGAGCAGATTCAGGGGGAGCAGCAGCACTATACATTAAGGTGTGTTCAGACAGCAAGCGATGAACGCCACAAGATTACATAAGAGGTCAATGTAAAGACGCGATTTCACTTTGGGCGATGCCAATCTCACAATACAAGTGATGTGAATCATGAAATGTGGCCTTGATTCCCTTCATCACTTCATCATCGCTCAAAGTTGAAAATATTGAACTTGATCTGCCGTGGTTAATGATAGAAAATGACACGCCCCTCTTCCTCCTGACGCTACGAGCTAATGCTTACTGTGGCTGACAGAGAGATGTGCAACACAACTTAACAGGCTCTGGCTGATTTTATTAATTAGACACAATGCTGTGAAGTTTTCCAACCTGTCTAGAACCTCCACCACTGATATAGCGCAGCAAACATGGTTATACCGTCTGTAATATTTGACAGAAAGTGGCCAGTCCTCCCTCCTCCGAACAAGCTAACATAAGCAAACTCGTTACGTTGCACAACTGACATGATAGAGGTGATGATATAAAATATGATCCAGTTATGATCAAGTGACACGAGACTGGCGTTTCTTGAGTTGAACATTGCGTCATCGCTTTCAGTCTGAACACATCATTAGACTAAAGTTGGTCTCCCTGTCAGGTGAATGTTGCCTCTTTGTGTTTGAAGGTTTGGCTCAGTTCCATTTCAAACTACAAGTGTTAACACTGTATTAAAAGCTTGACACAAAACCAACTTTAAATCGCCTTTCAAAAGACGGGGTAATATGTTCACCGACTTGAGCAACTTGTCTCCATGAATGTTGTCAGTGACGAACACTGACCTTTATGTGAGTCGTAGAGTGGGTGCTGAGAGAGCGATGGAGGGTCCAGGTGTCCCAGGGACAGGTAGGGACTGGAGTACAGACTGCTTGGCAGAGGAGGGTAGCCTGAAGACACACAAACACAGAACACGTCACATGGTGTAGTTTACACAAAACTGAGTGAATGCAATAAGTTCTTCTCTAGCTGAGCTCGCTCACATAAATATCATGGTTTCAATTAGAAAGCTACTGAGAAACTCAGTCAAGCCACAACCAGAGTATTAGTACGAACATCTAGAGCTGCGATGAGTCAACTTGCATAAAATTTCTCTGCAAATCAGATTCTCAAATGGAAAGTGTTTCTCAATTTTACATTCTTGAAATTTTAGATATGTTAAGGTTTCAGGATGTTGGCCAGACAAAACAGAGAGCTGGAGATGCAAACACTCTGAGAAAATGTGATTTTTTCCCCTTTTTTTTAACATTTGATAGACCAAAAGATTTATCTAGAATTTAACTGACAGGTTAATCAATAACGAAAATAATCTTTAACTGAAGCATGACTTTCAAAGACCAGACTTTAATGTGTAACTTCTATGACTCTACACAGATGATAAAGCTGGATCGTGGAAAGTGCTGCATCATTCTGATCAAGGAAACCCAAATCAAATTAATTAATGTAAAAATTCAGTACATTTACATGCACAGTTAAGGCAAGTTATGGTTATAGCTCAATCAGGCCATTTGTCCCAGTATACAAGACCTGATTTATTGTCCATCTCAGCTACATTAGGAGGCGATATGCCACGTTCAGCTGGCTGCTATATGACTTTCTCTCATTTAGCCAAACGAGCTACAAAGACGTTAGCAAACAGCTGGTGAAATTCATGTTAAACAGTGAAAACATGGACAACTTTACAGCGCTGTACACTTCATATTTACACTTTACTTTTGGTACAAGTTCGATGCACGCTTCCCCTC
>JAQFJA010000009.1:18018102-18033771 GCA_029874485.1 Naso brachycentron | reverse complement strand
ATGTGGTTATCAAATGTGACAAAGATATGTAATGACGACAGACTATCTAACAAACTTAGTTCCAGACATCTGTGCACTGACCAGTAAACGCTCCACTTAATGCCTATTAAATAATAGCCTGCCCTCTGCTGGACAAACTATGTGATTAGACCATTTAAAATGACTAGTCCAAGCATTTTTTTCCAGTCTTTAAAAGCAGTTTTAATATCGGTACTTATCAGAGAATATACGCCAATACCGCTATATCTGCAACAGGCCAATATCGGCTGATAATATCGGTAAATTGATATATCAGTCGGGTGCTACTCCTCAGTGTGTGCACAAATGGAGAGATGGTGTCTATGTAGACAAATCCCAAAGATTATATTTTGAGACCATTTCTCAAACTGCCACAAACCTCCTGTCTGGGGGCTAAAGTGGAAACACTTTGGAACTGACTGAAGGTGGAGTTCACTGGGAAAGGATACAAGGAAAGAAAATGTAAGGAGAGAAAGAAAGGATAGAGCTGTAAACATGTTTGAGTCAGTGTGTGTGT
Organism: Naso brachycentron; assembly: GCA_029874485.1. Taxonomy (NCBI): domain Eukaryota; kingdom Metazoa; phylum Chordata; class Actinopteri; order Acanthuriformes; family Acanthuridae; genus Naso; species Naso brachycentron. Next base: position 18,033,236 of record JAQFJA010000009.1, on the reverse strand, counting down.
GTGTGCGTGCATGTGCCTGTGGTGCATCCATGTGTGTGACTGTGTTACAGCTAATGATGTGGGATTCCCTAAGCAGTTGGATGGAGTCAAACCCCAAAATGTAGGTCAAGAGGCACCGCATTTTCCTTGCACTGTTGCATAACCATGCACACATATATGCACAAGTGTGTAGTTAGATTTCCGACGAGCCGAGATACACATTTGGCTGCAAATGTGCTGATGTGCGGGGAACACATCCATTGTAAGCGACTGTAAAAGCACTTTTTGAGACCTCTTGCCACAGCTCGACACATAGATATGAAAATGCTCGGTGTGGGTGTGCATGGGTGTGTTAAGATGTGAGTGTGTGTCTGTTGTAGAATAGAGAGATTAAGCTTTTGCAGGTTGATAAGTAGCTGCACAGACATTGGCTGAGGGCTGCAGGTAATCACCTGGGCCGTATGGCCTTTTAAGGAGACTCTGGTCACAGAGCTGTTGTAAATCCCTCATTCAGTACGACTACACAGCTCATTCTCTCTCAGTCCTCGTTCTCTTCCCACATTTCTCTCCTTCCCTTTCTTACTCTACCTGTCCCTTACCTAGTTGTCTTTCTGTACTCCTGCAGTTTTTCTGACTCAGATGTCACTCTCTCTTTCCATCCTGCTCTTTTACACACTGCTCTTTGTTAAAGAATGCTTATAGGACAGTAAAAAGGGGAAGAGAAAGGAGAGAGGGTGAGGTGGGGGATGGAAAGGGGGGAGTTACAGCCTTCTTGGCTCGTCTGATTGTAAGCTGATAACCTGAAACGTACTAGCAAACTGTTACATAAAGAACAGGAGACAATGAGTGTGTGTGTGTGTGCGTGTGTGCGTGTGAGAGAGAGAGAGGGAGAGAGAGAGCAGAAAGTGTGTGTGACAGTGTGCAGTATTCCCATTCGTCTCTTGTTTTACCCGTTTCTTTGGTAACACACAGATAACTGGGTTAGTCACACTGGCATTTTCTTATGACAAAGGAATTTGCTTGTATCAGTGGTTCTCGTGTGTGTGTGTGTGTGTGTGTGTGTGTGTGTGTGTGTGTGTGTGTGTGTGCACGCGTGAAATATAAAAACACATTGTTGTCAAAAGGAAATAGAACATGTCGAGTGTGTGTGCAGGTCCTGGCTTTAATTCTCCTTCCTCTGACTGACCTGATTTTATAATATATCACCATATTAGTAGTGAATGTTTTGTTCTTGCTGACAGACATTACAGACCTCTTTATGTGCCGCTCCTTTAAACTTATCTGTATCATTAAAGTAAAGTAAAACAGGCACTCTTGTACAAAGTACCCTAAATAGCTGGTATTTTACTGTACTTAAGTATCAAAAGTACAGTGAATATAATTGTACTTAAGTATTGAAAGTAAAAGTACAAGAAAAAAGTACACGTGAAAAACAGTCAAGTTTGACTTTTAAAAAATTGTTTATCTTTAATTATTTATGTACTCTCTGCTCTACATAAGGACGCGACATCTTAGTCATAAAACAAAACACAAATAGGGTGATTTAAAAAGAAGTGCACTCAGAAAGTTTTCTAAACTTTCCAAACTCCTGTGGGCCTGATTTGAACACAACAGGCAAACACTGAACTCAAACTGAATCTGCAACTGGGCGACTGCTACTATGTCAGAACAACAAAATCAAACATAAAACATGACACCAGCAGCACCCAAAGTAAAAACCCAGTCATTACTTGTACAACAGTCTGAGCACCTGTTTGCACTCACATCTAACATGATTAAACAACGAACCAACTTCTCGCAGTCTGTGATCCAACATTATTGGCTACCATAAGAAAAAAAACAAAAAATATCATTGGCTAGTAGCCTGCCAAATTTCTTCTGGTTTTATTTAGTAACCAGAAGATGCTCACGGGAAATGAAATTAAGTATCTGTTTTCTTTGAAAAATGGAATAAAATAAAAAGTGAAAGTCTAGAGAAAGAGAAATAGTAAAGTACAGATATATACATATATAAACTACTTAAATACAGTAATGAAACAAATACTTCATTACTGCACAACACTGAAAACAGGGAGTTTAATGGGGGATGTTGCAGATTGCACAAATTACTAAGGGCTGAAATTTTTCAGGGGAAAATACCCTCTGCACTTTCATGTCTGCTACATCTGAATGCTCTACTTGAGAAACTATTACTAACTGATAATAGTGGAATTATGATTCAAAACAGAGGGGAGTTTCTTTTACTTTGACCTGTGGGTAAATTAGAAGAATTCTCTTTCACATTCACTCTTTGAGAAAAGAGAGCGTATACAGATTGACCTCTAAAGCTGCATGAAACCCTAAAATATTTGTTTTAATAGAAAAAGTTGCAGCTCACACAGGTCTGAACACTTTTACCAGCACCAAATTTGTATTTATTCAAATACTTCCTTTGCCCGTTGTCTTTTTATCCATGATTTCTATGACAAGAAAGCATCTTTTTAAGGATGTTTTACCAACAAAATAAAGCAGGACTGAAAACAGAACCTCCAATGTCATCACAGATCTGCACTTTTCACAATTTAGTTTACATTGTTTCTTTTGGTTCCCAAACACTAAGACAAGGAGAGACATGACTGATCCCACAGGAAAAGAAAAATTAAAGCACTGAAATTAACAGGTCATATTATATGGATTGTTTTAATTGGGAATATTGGGCAGCAGTGTGGATCATTAACTCAGATTGAGATGTTGATGCATTTTCTTGAGTTAGAAACTTGTGTAACGAGCTAGTTTTTCCCCCAGGTGTTCACTTGTATGTTTTACGTAAATCTATCAAACCTCTGAGGTTAGGAGAAGCAGATTTGAGGTTAAATCACTCTCAGTCTTTTCCAGTGCATGCAGTTCTGTCATCCAGCAGGCAGGGGCAGAACTGAGCACATCTGCTTATATCATATGTGAAAAACTGTCAGTCATGTTTGTGTCATGTTTGGTTGCTTTTGATGTTTAGTTTGACTAATTTAAAAGCTGCTTTGACAGTGTATGAACAAAATCTGTAAGTTTCTCTCAAACAGACTCAGTAAAGTGTCGAATCAAACAGGTGTTGATCAAACTGGAGTTCTCAAAATAAAAAGTTACACTAAATGCAAAGCTGATCTGTTTGTGAACCTCATGGTGAACCTCTGGTTTGAGCCACAACGCCATGCCAGTGTGTGTGTGTGTTAAAGATGACCATCTGCACCAGATGTTAATGATCCCTCTGTGTGTTTGTGTGTGTGTGTGTGTGTGTGTGTCAGCAGATGGTGTGTGTCTGTCACACACATGCTGTCTTCCATTATCAGTTCTCAGTCATCAATTATTTACATCAGGAGATTGAAATCAATTAAGAAAAAAACACAGTTTACTCTGAAATCAGTCAAATCAATAATGTTTTTCACTGAAAGCGTCAAAATTACAAAAAAATATTTTGAACTGCTCAAACTTGGACACAATGTTGTGTCTGTTGATGTTTGTGTTTGTGTACTGTATGTGTGTGTGTGTGTGTAAAACGAAGAAGATCCAGAACAGCTAAATCTTTCAGAGGGTCTGTGTAATAGGAGGCCAACAAAGAACAGCTGGTGTTTCTGCTTGAGGATGTGTGTGTGTGTGTGTTTGTGTGAGAGAGAGTGTGTGTGAGTGTGCGTCGCCAATGAGGCACTAAGGGGGCCTCAAAACCTTTTGTCGTAAGGGGGCATATCATTAGCATCTAAAACTCCATATCGCCCATTAAAAGAAAGAAGGAGAGATGAAACGGTGAGGCGAGAGGAAAGGGGCGAGCAAGACACAGAGAGAAAGAAAGGGGGCTAAATAGAGAGAGAGAGAGAGAGAGAGGGAGAAGAGGACCTGCAGGATACAACAACAGGAAAATTGTAGTAATGACCAGCAACACCTGCCAGTTCACCTAAATGTACCCATATATGTGTGTGTGTGTGTGTGTGTGTGTGCCCATCCGTTGTGGATACACATATGTTGCTGCCAGTGTATCTGTGTGGGTGTGTGACGGTGAAATCGATTCATAAGTGTGTGAGGATGATGTGACCAGTGTAGTGTGCTGCTGCAGCCAGTGGGTGGAGCAACAGAGCTCCTTTAGACTCCATGAGGGACTGAACATGCAGGCAGCAGACCTGCAAGTAATTCAGTCACTGTGTTAGATAAGATAACACAAAACTTTATTGGTCTACAGGGGGAAGACAAAGATAAGAAAACCAACAATAACTATTAAGATAAAACATATTAATATTAAAATGATAGATGAAATGAATTAGTTGACATAAAAAGCTGCATACAGTAAATTAATTATTATGTGAACTAATATTTATGTGCTCGTCGCTGCTCCACGTAGCTAAATAATCAGAAAATGCAGCTTTAATGTGTTTTAGATAAGTTGAACAAATTTAAAAGCGGATCCGATTCCTGCAGATCATCACATGAATCTGAAAAATCTCCTTTTTTTTTTTCCAAAGATGGAAATAAGTTTATTATTGCTCTGCTGCTGTTTACTGCCTCAGAGATCAAAGATGCTGCACAACGTGTTAAGACAAGGAAGGAAATAGGGAAGGAAGGAGGGAAACTCAGGCTACTGACCACAGAAACAGTGTTCATTCATCAGGACAGGATGTGATGTCACAGGCCTTCGCTGAGAGGCAGGAAGAGGTATTTTTAGTGGCATCCTGATCAAGTTTCCCTGTAGTCAGTACTGGAGACGCCAATCAGGCTCCACAATCAATTCAAGCAAACACATGCACACACACACACACACACACACACACACACACACATATGTATTCTCATGAGTAATGACCTTGAGAGCAAAATCAGCGTCTTGTTTCTTCTCAAATCAGTGTGACTACTGCGGGGGGATGGGCGAGCTGAAAATGAGAAGATGTGACAGCTGCGCTCATAGCTGCCCGTGATGCTTTCACACACTCGGACACAGACAAACGCACAGACACAGACCCACACACACACAAACAAACATATATACAGACACGACACTAACATACATTCACACACAGAGACACGCTGACACACAAACACACCCTGCAGTGACCCGCTCATGCATCACTGCTCTGTCTCTCTTGACTGACCTATATCTTTCTGTTGGCTACAGGCATCAGAGACACACACACACACACACACACACACACACACACAGAATCACACACATTCCATAATGTGTTAAACAGAGGGAGAAGCTATGAAGTTGCTCTGCTGATCTTGGCTCGACTGCTTTGCGGTCGCCATGACAATGAGAGGGTGGAGGAGCTGGAGGTACCCCCAAAGCATGTGCACACACACACACACACACACACACACACATGCTGACCTTTCACCTGACCGCTGTATGGCGAATGGGGGCGAGGGCGCGGAGGGGAGTGTGTGGTGTTCCCCAGTGGCTGCAGCTTCCAGCTCTTTGTTGGCGGAGAGGAGGCCCTTGGTGGGGCTGCAGCTGTGCGCACACACACACTCACAGTGGCAAGCAAACACACACATTCCTTAGTGATTGCAAGAGACACCAGCACACACAGCTCACTCAGTCATTCACACAGACATTTCACATTATAAACTTTGTTTCATTAAATTATTGCATCAAGATTTTGAGTCATTTTTTTGTAAGAGTTGTTCTTCCGAAGAATTAGCTTACATCCACGAAACTCTTTCTATTTTTCTGTCTAGTAAAATTAATAATTGTTTATATTATATATGAGTGACAAAAGTAGGTCAAACTGCTCCACAGTAAGGAGATTACTAAACTAAAAAGGCAAAAACAGCAAAAAATGGGAACAAAACAAAATGCCAAAGCAGTGGCCTACGGAGAGGAGGCACTGTGTAAAATTAGCTAGAAGCTAACAAAAATGTTTTACGCTGTCCTTTTTAGAAGCCATTTGAGGAGCTTCGTGAGGCTAGCTTATGAAAACATGCTAATGTGTTCATCATGTTCACCATCACCTTAGTTCACTGTGTTAGCATGCTTCTATTTACTAGTTAGCGCTAACACAACATACAGCTTATTGGACATGAATGTGTTAAATACATTTTACTGCAGTTCATTCAGTGTGTTTGATTATTCAGTTTTTTTGTTACCTTAAATACTTTACAAGCTTCTGGTTTAAAAAATATTAACATTTGTGAGATGAAAGAGCACTGGCTTGCTCACTCCGTCATATATGACTAGAAGTTTCATTGCAGGGAGATACTTCATTTGATATGATTTAATCATGTGTCATGTCTTACAGTCATTGTACCAAAAGGACTTCTGCAACATCTTATTATCTCCTTAATTCATTGACTGTTGTCAGGGCTCAACTCTTATAAACATTTCACAGGTAAGTCTCACATATTACAGCTACTAAAGATCCTGATTAACATGACTTCCAGAAGAGTAGATCAGGGGGCTCAGGATTAAATTTTTACACAACCTTATGGCCCCTTTACACTTAGAACGATAACTATAAAGATAACTATACCTACAAGCATTCACTACAAGATATCTTTCATTCAGCTCTGACTTCTCTGAGGAAATGGAGGAAGATTATTTTACCGATCTGCTTTTAATTTACTGGCTATATAAAAAAGCAAATAACATGTTGGCATGACAGCGTTTTTGTCATTTTTTGCTGGGTTTTTCTGCACATTTGTGAGGCACGCCCCTTCCCTTTGAACTTTATTTTGATTGGTTGAAAATGTTTTTTTGTCGCTGGAATCAAGAATATTATTATGGTTGTTGTTTGGATATTTTTGTGGATATAGTTGTAGAGTGAACACATACATCAGATTTACCTATAACGATTTCAAAAACTTTATAGTTAAAGTTATCTTCATAGTCATTGTTCCAAATGTGAAGGGGCTTTAAACCAGACAAGGGTCTTGTCTTATTGTAAATAGTCAACTTAAATGAATGAAATACTCCTGTTGTTCTCTTTTTTCTTGTTTCTGAGGACACATGATCCCAACTGCCAGAGACAGAGATGAGGGAAAGAGACAGAGATGGACTGTGTGACTCAGGACATGTACTTAACAGTCGTGAAAATAATCAATAAAATCTATGAAAATACCGGCTGTAATCAGGGCTAAGTGCTAAATGTGTCAGCTCAACTGCTCACCACAGTGCGTCACCCTGGGGAGTGAGAAGTAAGGAGACACAGGGACATATTTTGAATTTCATGCTTCTGTGGAAATAATTAGAAATTTGAGTCACTCACCTGAAACAGCATCACATGGGTTTGCAGTACTAAAGTGGGACAGACTGTGACATGACGGCTAATTTCTTCACTCACACACACACAGAACCATCTCAGCTCAAACACACGCTGACCTCGACTCTTGCATCCATTTAGTCGGTCAATGGTCACAGTGGAATGTAGGTTAATGCATCTTCATCCCACGTTTGTTGTAATCATCCTGTTGTGTATCGCCAAAGCTCCTGTGGGCTCACTTGAACATGTCGGCTTATATCTGGTACAATTCCAGTTGACCCAGTATGAGACATGTTTGCCAAGGACAGTTGGGACATATTTTATGCACCTACATCATACCGTTCTTTCTATAGTTTTAGCTTGTGCTTAAAACAACACAATGAATATAGGACAGAGAAGAGACACCACTCCATATGGAGGACCTCAAGGGTCACGTAATATGTAATAGAGCATTTCTTTAATAAAAAACTAATTGTATGAAAACAGGAATTATTTACTTTACAAATCCATGAATTAATCCATTAAAAGAGGAATTAAGAAAAAGAATTTACAAATGAAACTTTAAAACAGTAAATAAGTACAACATTTAAAATACATTAATGAATTCCTAAATAAATAATTGAATCTAAAACTCAGCTCTCTGATTGGTGGAAAGTCTAAATCGATTAACTAATAGGTTAAGGAAAAGCAACTAGGAAATGGAAATGAAAATAAGTGAGGAAATTGCCGTTTTATCTGCCTGTGATTTCAAATTAATTTTTAAATTCAATTATTTATTCAGGAATTAATTAATGCATTTTTAAAATGATGTGCTTATTTACTGTTTAAAAGTTTCATTTGTAAATTGCTTTTATCATTTCTCTATTTAGGGATGGATTATGGATTTGTAAACTAATTTATTAAATCCTGTTTTTAACTGTAAGATTAGTTTTTCATTAAAGAAATGCTTTTTTTTTACAATTTACGTGACCCTTGTGGTCCTCCATACTCTCCACCTCTCAGCACATCATGTTCGCATCATCACTTTTCTCTTCCTCTGTTCATTACCCTCCTTTCAAAGCTGCTGTTTCCACCTTGTTCTCTTTCTCTGTTTGAAATGCATCTTTGTTACTGCTCAAGTAGGATTCAGAATCATGATAAAAAGCTGCAACAATACGACCACAGCTGCAGCCAAACACAAAGACGGAGGAAACGTGGGCTGTTAAATTAATCAGACTGAGAGCTGCACTTGTGTTTCATTGAAAACTTCTCACAATCTGGCTGCTGGTTGGCTCACATCTTCCAGACACATCTGGAATGGTTCTCCCCTGATTGGTCGCCATTGTAATGCAGCGGGAGAGAAGATGCTCTGATTGGCCCCAGATCAGAGGTGTGTGTCGCACATGGATGCTGATTGGTCCGCCTTGCATCCGCTGACGCAGTGCTGCAGTGCTGCGCTGTCTGCAGGTGCTGTGAGCAAGTGTGTCAGTGTGTCAGTGTGTGTGTGTGTGTGTCTATGGTGATGAAAGAACATATCAGCCGGGTACAACAGTGTGGCTCACTGGTGTGGTTTTAACACCAGAGTTGTTCCGATACTGATACCAGTATCTGAAGTCCCACCCACCAGTAAAAAAGAAGACGTGTAAGGCATCAGATTTTCTTGGATTTTAGTTTTAAAGTTATTGTTGCACTGCTGCCTTACAGTGTTCTATTTAAATCTCTTTATTTTACTAAATTATGATCACTCCTTAACTTTTAAAGGAATTGTTATTTTTGTGCGCTGGTATCAGATCAGTACTTGGTATCGTCCGCTACGCAAGTTTGGGTATCGGGAAGGAAAAAATGATATTGGATGATCTTTAAACAACAGATAAGATACATTAGAGAGGAAATTTCAGGGAAGAATACAAAAAAAGGCTGAAGCATACAGACAACAGATGGGATACTTTTTATTAAGACTTTAAGACAAACGTTTAGATGCATCTTTATCAGAGTTTGACTCTTTGACTTTGACTCCTGCCTATTTTGGATTCTTCTATATTTTTAATATTCATCATGTCAAACGTTGTCATGTGGATGTATTTTTCACAGTTATGATAGTAAAGAATTGTAAAGGTTACTCCAGTTCATTCTCTGATGTTCTGCTCATGTGTATTGTGTCAGCAGTGTCTCTTCAGATAATGGCGGATCATGGCAGGAAGCAGCAGGAGAACGAGAGATTTTCAGTCGGCGTTTGCGTCCACACAGATTGAATTGAGGCCTTGAACTGAATGTTTGTGTAGTTCAGTGCATCAAGCTTTTCCAGGGTTTCAGCTCCTCTACCACTGCACAGAAATAGACATTTTCTTTTTCTCTATTTTTTGGAAAAAAACATTATTTATTTCCAGTCACTGAGTCATATCACATCGTATCGCTCTAAATGAGCCCACATCGTTCCTGTCTGGTATTGTCAACCATGTATCATAAAATGCATTTTATCGTCTTTAAAAAGTATCGTTACACTGATATTCACTTTACTTGTCATAGCCGTGTGGTCTCTGCTTTGCTTTGCTCACTGTGATATGAAGACCTGCCAAAATAACATTTTCTTGTTGTCAGTCGGGCTGTTGTAGTTCTGCTGCTATTTTACCTGAAAGGCCGTCTGGTTGTTGTAGTTTTTGATGTCTTTATTTGCTCCTCTGAACAGCAGAACTCTGGCACAGCTGTCCTGAATAACCAGTAGCAATTATTTTATTAACTTCAAAATAAACATGTAAATAAAAACACATTACATCCAGTGTGACAACAACAGGAACGAGGAGAATAAAATAATATTTTTGACAAAGCATGTTTTTTTTGGGCTACCTGGTTGTAGAGAGCACAGAGGTGCAGTGCAGTGTTTCCTGATGCATTCTGGGAACTCATGTCAGCGCCGTAGAACAGCAGGTGCTCCAAATGCTGCACGTTACCATAGCGACATGCCTGAACTCACACACATACACACACATAGACACACACGCACAAAAACAGCATCACAATTGTAAAGGGCAATTAATTTAACTTATTGTATTTGTGTGAGTTTGTGTGTGTGTGTGTATGTGTGTGGTGTGTGTGTGTCACCTGGTGTATTTCCTGCCATCCGTTCTCATCAGTCATCCCTGCAACCATGACAACAAGAATTCTTTCAGCTGTGAAGTGTTTTTCTCACAGAAGATTCAAACGAAATGAATGAACAACAGAAGGAGTCACACAGTAATGTTAAAGGGCAGTGGTGATGTCATCATTGGTGCATACACACGCTAACACACACACACACACACACACACACACACACACACACACAGGTGTCTTTATAACAATCAGGTGTGTCCGGTGTTTTATAACAGCTGGATTGACCCTGTGAGCCTCCGTACCGATGGTGGCGTGGTCCTGCAGCAGCAGCTCGCAGCAGTAGGGGGCGCCACCCACCATGGCAGAGTGATAGAGAGGAGTCAGACCTCTGCTGTCCTTGTAGTCTGGGGACGCTCCGAGGTCCAGCAGAGTCTGAGGACCACAAAAGGACGAAGAGAATATTTGAAGCATTTTTGAAGTAAAACTGTTGAAGTTGATGTGAGATAAAACAAATTATTAAACAATCAATGTGAAAGAAGCCGTCAAGCTGCTACTTTATCCTACCATTTCAGTGTACTTTATTTAATGTGGGCTATGATGCTTTTCCGTCTTTTCTGATCTATAAATGTTGTTACAATGTCAGATACCCATGTTAAATGGTGCCACATAATGAGGTTCATGCATTTGGAAGTGAGCCCTGCAGGCTCTTTCAGTTGGCTCTGAACGCTGTGTTTTACAGTGTTTTTTTTATTTTTTAACAGTGGTTTTCCAGTGATGCTGGACTTCCTTTTATTGGCATGCCAGCTCCATGCACACAGCGCTGTGTCTGCCCCCTCTTCCACTCTGCTCAGTCACTGCTGTGTTTTGCTCTCCGCTTCACAGATTATTGTCAGCAACTTGTTCGAGATGGCTTCAGTAAAGGAATTTTTAGGGTGAATGAAGGACAGATAACTTCGTTAAACTTTCCTTAAGAGGGGAGCACCAGACAGAAATTGAGAGTGTTCCTGTTTCTTGTGGATTTATTCTGTGTGAATTTATTTACTTCCTCAACAAGCACATGAGCTGGATTAATGGCTAAACTGCTGCTAAGGACCACACGTTGCTTTGTCAAGTGAGAGTGAGAAGTGCGAGCTGTAAGGAACATTTTATCAGTGTCCTAGCTGTATTCTGTGTCAGTAAAGAGGTTGTGAGTATAGCCAAATGTGGAGGTGCGCACGGAGGAAAGAAAAAAGGAGGAGGAACCGACACAGATCGTTTTAAGAGAATGCAGAAAATAGAAGGAATACAGAGGACGCGAGTCACAGTTTTATGAAGATCTACAGACTTTACTGTTTGGTCAAAATTGAAAATAAAAATTTGTATGATATATCCTCTTTAAAATGGTGGTCATTGTGACGAAGATCTAACTTCCAAAGATGCAGGAAAATGTCAATGGACTGGAAGTCACCTTACTGCCCACATTCTTCCCTGTGGCCCTTGATGAGGGATCTGGTGTTTTTTTCTCAAGTTGGAGTAAAATTATTTTTGCTTTGCTGCTTGTGGTCTAATCATGTTTTACTCTGATAAACTTAAGACTCTCGATTGATTCATACCTCTGTCCTGTAACTTCTTTTTCCTTTTAGTTTCTTTAAACCTCCTTTAAAACCCTCCTGCATTTCATCTTCTTATTTTGATCTTTACTCCTTCAATTATTAAGACTGTAAAGTGCTTCTTGACATTTGAGGCGGTCTGACTTGTTCTGTGTTTGGGGGAATTTGGGGATAAGACCTGAAGTGACCCCTGGAGGAATAACTGAGGGGGAAATGGAAAACTTTGTTGTGTTTTTGGGAATAAACATATTTTACTTGAACCCAAAGATTGCACACAGAGACAAAATCAGACTCAAGCTCGTTTTATTGTTTCTCCGTCTGTGTGCCCTTTGCTCGAATTTGCAGCCGTGCAGTTTAGATGCTTTGAAAATGTGAGAAGGTGTTTGTGTGCGCAGACAAACAGAAAGAAGCAGAGCTACATGTGCGTCACGTGTCTGAGTGTCCTTAACAGTCTATAAATGTAACTGCCCCTGGAGGCTGCAACATTCTTTGTGTACCACAGTATGAGTGTGTTAGATGGAGCACAGGTATTGATGCTACAATATGTTCATCACTTTAATGTTGTAGCTGGTAAAGGTGGAGTTATTGCCTAAATAAATACACTGATGAGTGGTATTTAAATTTAACTAGGGGATCAATAAATTTCAATCTGTACCCATAATAACACTTCATCATTTATTTGCTGATTATACTTTGTATTATTAATCTGAATCGGCAAAGTAACTAAAGGTGTCAAGTTTGCCTCTGAATTTCTGTTGAGCTGATGTTTCATACACCAGAAATATTAACATAAAGTAACTCAAACTTGTATAGTGCTTGAATAAACATGCGTAGTTACTTTCTACCCCTGTGTTAGGGTCGTCTTTTGTGCAGGTGGAGTTTTCTTACAGTGAGGGAGGAGCTGTTCCTGCAGAGGACGGCTCGGTGCAGAGCGGTGATACCGTCTCGGGTCCTGAAGTCCAGGTGAGCTCCTCCACTGCGCAGGACTTTAATCAACTCACAGCTCTCCTCCAGCTGGACGGCCAGAGTCAGAGGACACTCTGACACACAAACAACCACAGCAAACATGTTGTTATTGTTCCAAAAGAATTCCAATAAATAAACTTTGTCTGTAATATTGGGCTGAAGACACTCAGGTCATGTCTGAGTGTTATTTTTAAGTTTGTAAAATCTGTCCTCTGTTCTTATTGTTCAGTGTTTTACATGGATGCTGGTTAGAATCAGACTCTAACATGGGCTGAGCTCCTTAGCAGCAATGCTAACTGCTAAGAAAGTTCTAATTTTCATCATAATATTTACTCATGAAGTGTGTTTAAAATTCAAGATGCAACATGAAATTAGATCATTTTGATGTTGCTGTGACGTGTGAACTTTTTAACCTAGATGGAATTCAACTCGCAGTTTCCTCCTGTTTCCAGTCTTTATGCTTAGCTAGGCTAATTATTTAACATAAAAATCAAACTAGAGGGTTTTCCAAAATACAATGCATTGTCTAGACATCAAACTACTGTAGCACTGTACTGTAGCATGAGACTCCTACGGAAGAAACTTCACTGCATCCTCCCCTCCCTGTTTTTGCTCCGGCTAGCGTTTTATTCCAGTTATTGTCTCTCTCTCTCTTAAGTCCAGTTTGCACCAAAGATTCCTGACGAGACCAAACGGTTGCAGGGAAAGTTGCAGCGGTGTAAACTGCTCAAGCCGGCTGAAGGTGTCACCTGCAGTTCAGCCTGTCAAGTTGCCAGAGGCCAGTTTTCGAATGTAAGGCACGCCACTTGCTTCAACAGCCAATCAACTTGTAGCAATGTTGCCTGCCACTAAGAAGCGCAGGGCAAAGCAGCCAATAGGAACACACGCTCTCTGAATTGACCCATGATTGGCTGAAAGTCCTGTCAAAGTCTGAACACAGAGCCAAGGAGAAGAGCAGAAGTCTGGTGCTCTTTCAGACCAGCTGAATTACAAAATGCTGAAAGGTTTTAGCCAGGTGACACCAAAGAAGATAAACTGCCTACCTCAGCTTTAAACATTGTCTTATTATCTGAATTTTGTGTCAATGTCAGTGTGGCACTGTATGTGTGTTCATGCTCACCCCCACTGTCAGAGTCATGGAAGTTGGGGTCCAGGCCCTTTTCCAACCATTTGGAAACCTTCTCCACATTCTTCTGATGAACATGTTCCATGAAGCGCTTCAGATTGGCCTGAAAAACAAAAACAAATCAAAACTAGAGAAGAGGGACCGCAGACGTCCACCGAGGTCAATGACCTACAGATCTGCAAGCTTAAACTCCACAGTTAATATTATTGTTTTTTTCTTCAAGAAGTGTAAAGATGAAAGTTTTTTGGTGGATTTTGTTGCAGATAAATTACATTTAGATGTCAGAATAATTAGTTGTATGATAAGTGCGTCTCTGTGTTTCCATAGAAACACCTTCAAACTCTGAGATCTTGCGAGAGTGTGTTGCTGAGACAGAGACAGGTCTTGAACCAAGTTAATTTTCTCCTGATTTGTGTGTCTGAAAAATGACATCTTTGTGTCAAAATGTTCAGAAGATATGTGTCTTGTGAAAAATGGGTCCAATATGTATCTTGGTGACAATGGGGTAAAAGAATTGGTCATAATCTGTGATCACGTTCATTTCTCCCATAAGAATGAATGGGCTCAAGACTGCTTCCTGTTTCCTAAAGGGGCGGGGCAGTGGCAAAAAACCATGTAACACTGATACAGGAAATGAACGGTCAGTGAGAGGTCTCTAGCTTTCTATCAATCATCTCTGGCTGAATGTTGTGGTTACTCTGGAGGGTTACTGCTACCCGTGAGTATGAATTATAATATGTAGCCATTGAATTTCTATAATTAGCTGTTTTGTTACTGTGGAACTTTTCTGCCATCTACTGGATTTTCAGTTGTATGCCATTTATTAGTCTAACAACTTCCAGCATGGGTAAACAACCAATCTTGCAATGTTGACAAAATTTCAAAACAATTTGTGTAATGCACCGTGATTCAGAAATGCTCCAAATTTAATGAGTTATTCCTTTGGCAGCGCTACACCCTTCCATGGAGTTAAAGGAAATCTGGTTAGTTTTTCTGTAATCCTGCTGACAGACAAAAGGACGGACAGACAGACAGACAAACCAAACTGAGCACATTTCTGTTGCAGAGCCGTTTAGGCATTTATTTTAAGAACAAAACTTTTCCTAAACAAGTTCTTAAAGGGGAAATCAGCACAGGCATTTGATTTATTTAATATTCACTATTACAAAGAAGACATGCTTACTTGTTTTT
>JAQFJA010000009.1:17978228-17989603 GCA_029874485.1 Naso brachycentron | reverse complement strand
TGTACTTCATAAAGTACATTAAACAAATGAAGAAAAAGTTTTAGCTTTAGCAAGTGGGTGCTAATGTTAGGCAGCTAAAGTTAGCATCCATTCACAAATGAAACTGATGCGGTTTGGATCCCTGATAGAGATTATGCTAACACACTGAACTGTGTTTTTGTATAACCAAGCAAGAGCACAGCTGATACTTCTAACTACAGCCAGTTAAGATTACTGTTTCCCCAACAACATAACATTATAAAAACCATTAACTTTTATGAGGAATATTCGCACCCGGACGATTTTGTTTAAGTGAATGGATGCTAACGTTGGCTAGCTAACCTTGGAACCCACTTGCTAAGGCCAAAACTTTTTCTTTATTTAACTAAAGTACCTTTTCAACTGCAGCCATGTCCTATTGTCTTTCTTGTCACTAGGAAAACAGCAGAATGAAAGTCTGGTGGTTTTATTTTGTACTCAGATCCGTTGAAACAACATAGGACACATTGACAAGAGGGGGCTTGGACTCGGATATGGTATTTTGAAAGGGTGTTATGTTAGACGTAAAGACTGGATAGTAAGATTTATAAATTTGTCCCCTCCCCACACAAATGCGTGCGTGCAAACTACACCTAATAACAGGAAAAGAAGAACAGTATAAAGAAAATAAAAATAAAAATGGCGCGTATATTTACTGCACAGACTTGTCTTACTGGAAGAAAAAAACACTCGCTAACACACAGTTGGATTTGTTTCTTTTTCTATGTCCAAGGCACAGACATTATCATGGGTAGGCGTACAGTAGGTAGCCATAGCAACTGGAGTGAAGTGATTTATAGACCCTTTTGAAAGCTGCTCTTTGAATCCCCTCAAACCAAACTTAGACCTCAGCCCTTATCTACATCAAACCTTTCATACTGGATTTATAAACTGTCATCTCAAACACAAACTGGAACCTGGTGCTACTAACTCATGTCATGTGGAAATGTTGCAGTCCTGTTGAACATCTCGCACCCCGTCTGGACCAATATAGTTATTTCCTGCCTTCGAGAGCCTTGTCATATAACTGAAAGGGCTGCAAACTTCCCATCTTAACCCAATCCTGCTTCTTTATTGGTTTTAATTTCAGTCTGAACTCCCAGAAATATTGGGATTTATCAATGAGATAATACAAAATTGTATTAGTTTTATGTTGGATTTTTCTGTTCCTGACCCGTCAGTGAAGGTGGGCAAAGGATATGTTAAAAAAAAAGAGGCAGACTTTGAATTTGTCGTCTATTTAACTGAAAGGTCTGTTAAACAGTTATGTAGCACATTGCACCCATAGGTCCTGCCTGCTTTGATGCATTGCCCTTCAGCGGTCTGTTTTCTCCGAAACACATAAAACAGTAATTGTTTATCATTACTGACATTTTGTGTCTTGAGACTGAGCCCTGAATTATTGGGTCCTTCCCCCCGTCATCATCTTCCTTATCGAGCATTCCTCTGATGTTAAAAATCAGTATGGATTCATTGTCATCCCATCTAACATGATTGTAGCCAGCTCCTCGCCAAGTCCATCATATTTTTTCTCTAAAGCTTTGACCATTGTTGCGTGAAGGGTTGAGAATCTCAAGTGAAAAAAAGGAGCGGTTATCCTCGGAGAAACAGCATCTCCAAGGTAACCAAAACCGAGGCTTAGACAAACAGATGTGGAGGGGTAAACATGTGGTAATGACTGTGCCTTACTCTTGAGTTTTTGGGCAGTTGGAAAATAAAAGAAGAAAAAAAAGAATGAAAGTCCACATCTTTGCTTTGTATAACTGGAACTTCTTTTTGTATTATTATTTTGTATAATTTTTGATATTGTGGATTAATCTCTCTCTTGTGCCATTGGTTCACCTGAAATCCAACGACCAATAAAGCTGGGATTTGGAACGCTAAATGCGTCTTTTTATTATTATTATTATTTTGTCATTTTCTGTTCTCCCTCTTAAACAGTTTTCCTATTTTATTATTTTTATGCACATAGTTCAGTCATCACAGAATGTATGAAGCTAAAGGCTAACATTAGTGTAATGAGTTTATGGTATGTTTTTGACTTCTTAATGTTTTCAAGTTTCAGCTAGGGCTGAACAATATGGAATACAAATTATACTGCAATATTTTTAGTATGTCTTGTTATTTTTAAATCTCCCAAAAAGTTCTTACTAGAACTGGGAGACAGAATTGAACATTACTTTTTTTTTTTTTAACTAAATTTCCTCTCTGGTGTGACAATATTGTAGGGATGATTGATTGTACCTTTACAAAAGCAGGCTATTAACACAGTTCCATTTTCCATAGCAATAATTATTTATAATGTAGACTGAGTGACTACTGAATAAAGGCAAATATTAAAACAAGTAGAACTGTCTGGTAAATTGAGAAAATTACATCACTTTACTGTAAAAAACTTTAAAATTAGGAAAAAACATTTATTCTGTCACAACCGATATCCAATATCCAAGTGAATATAGTCTCATAACTCTAACAATCTAATATCTTCATATTACCCAGTCCTATTTTCAACTATGACATTTTGAATTGAGATTGTAAAAAGGTCTTAAATACAGGCTACACTTGATGTCATCATATTGTATGAAGTCTGTGGCTAAAGCTAATAGATAGATAGAAACTTTATTCATCCTGAGGGAAATTCACATTTTCCAGCAGTATCCACAGATTTAAGATAAAGAGATCAGATAAAAATAGCAATTTTAAAAGGCAAAAAATAGCAATTTAAAAGCATATATACTATTAAATAAGTAAAAAAAATTTTTAAGTGCTTTGTGTGCAGCGTTTGATAAGCACAGGCCTCTCCAGAGTTATCTCCTTCGGGTGGAGTTGAAGAGCCGCATGGCGTGGGGGAGGAACGGTTTCCTCAGTCTGTCGGTGGAGCAGGACAGTGATAGCCGCCTGTCACTGAAACTGCTCCTCTGCCTGTAGATGGTGCTGTACAGTGGATGCGGTGGATTGTCTATGATTGACACGAGCCTGCTCAACGCCCGTCGCTCTGCCATGGATGTCAGGGTGTCCAGCTCTGTGCCCACAACAGAGCCTGCTTTCCTCACCAGTTTGTCCAGTCGTGAGGCGTCCCTCTTCTTGATGCTGCTTCCCCAGCACACCACTGCATAGAAGAGGGCGCTCGCCACAACAGTCTGGTAAAACATCAGCAGCAGTTTTTTGCAGATGTTGAAGGATGCCAGCCTAATAGATCCCAGCCTTTAAATTAGTAGCCTATGAAGTTGATGATCAGTGTAGAAGATGCAGCATTGTCCGTGTTTTTCAGCTAGTCTCTTAGCATAGCTATTACAAGATTACACACTATGACCTTTTTAGCTACATAGCCTGATATAACATACAAGAAAGACAGAGAGGTTACATTTTTGTTCCTGTTTGGCTTGTATGTTCAACTTTTCAAGAGAAATTAATATGGCATAAAATGCTACCTGTCTGGCCTTGAAACTAGCCTAACAATGTGTAGTGCAGGTAGTTAGCTAGTTAGCCGGACATGCTAACCTTTGTAGAGCTAGGAAGCACATAGTTTAACTGATTCCCTAAACTTCAATGTGTGTTTTTAGCTTTTAAAGGAGGTAAAGGAGACTGTCATTAAAAAGTCTTTACACACATGCTTCAACATTTAGAGATATTCAGAGTTCGCCAAACTTGCTCAGCATGGGTTAATTATTGCTGCTAATCTTTCATTGCACAATCACTGTTCTGGAGAGGCCTTTAGCAAACAGTCAAGTGAAAATTGCACATAATTTGTGCTTCATTTTCCATTTTTAACTTGAACATGATGTTTAGCAACTTCAGGAGTGCAATGAAATCTTGACTCAGATGTCAAATAAAGCTTCTATCCAGGAATTTGTGGATGGAAAAAAGTTTCCGTGAGGTCAGAAGTATTGAAGCTCTCAAGCCAAATTCTTGTTTGGTGTTTCATCATTTCATTACCAACAAAACACCATGGTAGTCACAGTCCAACCTGCGTACCACAACCTTTTCTGTCTCATTTCTCATATAATTGCAGTGCTTCATACTAGGTCCCCTGGAAGTTTCTGACCACAGCGGCTCCGTGTGCTGTCCCACTTACACACATGCGTGGAAACACACACACTTTTTCCTGTCTCCTGAATGGAGGCTTTGTGTTGAAACATTTATTGCACAGCAGAGAAAGGGCAACCCCGTCTAAATATTCACATGCACACACACACATGAACTCCATTCAGGGTGGTAATGTAATGATGGAGCCTCCCGAGAAGGTCCCTAAGCCCCCCTCCACCTCCACCCGCCAGGCTTGCAGATCCCAGAGGAACACCCAACACGGCAAAACAAACACACACCACCCCTCCATCTAATCTCCTCCCCTCTGCTGCTTCATGCCCCCCTCCCACCTAATCTCCCCCCTGCCCTGCCTGCTTTAACCAGCGCTTCTCATTAATCCCTCATACTCTTTCTCTCCCACTGCTTTTTCCTCTCTATTTCTCTCCTCCCTCTTCTGAACATTTCTGCTGAAAAGATGAGTCACTCAAATATGACCCAGATCCCAGAAATGGGTGCCGTGGTTTGTGGGTAAAGTGTCAGGCTGCAGGCAGAGCTGGCCGGTTAGCCCTCTCTCTCTCTCTCTCTCTCTCAGAGCAATGATGGAGTGAAGAGAGGAGAAGGAGGGAGGGATGGGGGAGGGTTAAGAGAGGGAGGAGTGGCTGTGTGCGAAATGGCCGCCATCTCCACCCACAACTGAGTCCCTCTACACCTCAACTGATCCCCGTGTTACCATGGAAACACCAGCTGCTAAAAGCTCTGAAAAAAAGAGGCGAGGGAGTGTGTGTGTGTGTGTGTGTGTGTGTGTGTGTGTGTGGTGTCGTCAGGGCAAGAAATGTCAAAGACCTTCAATCCCTCCCAAATGCAGGGACTTGTGTGGTTTGAGGGGGTTGGGGTGCACAGAGCTTACTGTAGGGGGGTTAGGTTGAGGAGCCATGGGGAGCAGCTAGAGGAGGAGGAGGAGGAGGAGGTGGGCGTCTGCCTTTGATCAGAAAAAAATCTCATCATTGAGGAAACAGCACAAGGCCGAGCTGTGCTGCACTACCCCGAATCTTTCTCCTCCTATATTCCTCTCATCCACTCGACTCTAGAGAATATGTGTTTTTGTACCGTCCCTTTTATTTTTCATCTGAGCCTTTTTTCTGCCGGCTCTGCTCGCTCTAATCAAATCTACATCCCACCATAATTTCCCATCACTCACGTGGCCTGACAGTGAGTCAGTGGGTCACTGGGTCAGTCTGTAATCTCTTTAGGGGACGTGGAGGAGCAACATGAGTCCGTGTGGTATGAATAGCAGCTTGACTCACTATGACAGATCAGCCATTAGAGACATAGAGGGCACTTTGGCATACTTTCACAGGATGATCCCCTGTGTACGTTGTGTCAGACCAAACCCAGTGTAAACCTGCTTAAACTGTAAAAATGTGTCACATGTAGCAAATTACAGCGAAACATTCCATTCGAAACAGCTACGCTAGCTGCTCTAGGGCTGTACTTTGGCACAGCTAACATAAGCATGCTAACATGCTAACATAAGCATGATAACAAGCTCACAATGATGCTCACATCTGATGTTTAGCAGGTATAATGTTTACAGCATATTCACTATCTCATTGTAGTGTTTTAGCATGCTAACAGAACCAGTCTCTGTCTCAGCAACACACTCTTGCAAGATCTGATGCTTCCCGCCTTGCTTCGCCATGAACACAAGGAGACATTTAAATGGTCTTACAGGTGACATCATGAATTAAAAGTTAAAACTTACATCCAATATCATTTGATGCAAAATCCATCTAATTTTATCCCTTCACATGAGATTATAACACTTCCAGTCGGTGGAGGGATGCTGGTTTCATTGATGTTTCTATGGGTGATGTGACTCCGCCCACTTAGGAGACGGGAAGTGTATATACCATTTCACATCAATGGTACAGCGTACAGTGGGAAGTCTTGTGTTATATTGGCTATCTTTGTCAAAGCTAAACGTGAAGTACAGCTGAAGCTGATGCTAATTAGTTTAATTTTTTTAAAAATAATTATGATGGTTGTCTGTGACAATATCTGAAAGAACACAAATGGATTTTAGTATAATATGGGTGTCAGACCAGCCTTGGACAAATCAATTATGATTATGGTGATCTGGATGTTAGATTTCCATCATGAGATGTGGTGGGTAATGTAAAAGCCAAAGGTGATGAAGAGTGAATGACAAAAACCTTAGTGGAGTTTTTGAAGGAGCAGGAAAACCATTTAACTTATGCAGAGGTGATAGGAATGATACCTTGCAATGCTGCAGCAAAAATGGTTGAGTATTAGATTTTTAGCCTTCAACCATGCAGTTACATTTAAGCATTTAGTGGAAAGGTATTTTAGCATTGCAAGAAACATACATAATAGCCTGCAAACAGTTTTAAGAAAATAGTATCACGTAAAGCAGCAAATGTCACAAATGACTGAAAATGTAAGAGTGCATCATTATTTAAAGGTAATTAAAAACCATGTAGGCATGTATGAAACATCCTGTAAAGGCTGTATGAGCAGCTGCACTGAGGGCCACAGCTGTATCAGCTCTCACTCATTAAAAATATACACTCTCATTAAAGATACAAACAAACAATAACAGACACAAACATCGCCAGCGGAGGCGGAGCAGCAGAAACTGTCTGGGGAGCAAATGCTGCCAGACACCAGCGGTCCTTGTGGACGAGGTGCCAGAGGGCTTTGATATGCGCACACACACACACACACACAATGTGTGACTCTCGATGTGTGAAGGTCGCCTCATTCACCGCAGATTATGCAAAAATATGTTTGTGTTTGCGTGTGTGTGGACACATTGTACTGTTTCAATCTCAGACACATGAATGCATAATAACAGGAAGCTGCAGCAAAGGTGTTGTTTGTCCACCTCAGGTGTCCTGGGAGATATGCAGGTCATGTCTGGTTCATATTTTCAGGACTTGATATTTGTATCAACAAAACCCATTCAGAACATCAGTTTCCCAAGAGCTTTTCACTGAAAGGTCAGATTTGTTTTCAGTGTCTAGACAGAGCGGTGACACTGTTATTTTACTGACCATTTAAATCTCGAGGCAGCTACGGGGAGGCCAGCATGACACATTTCATGCACAATGATAATTAAAGGTGCTTTACTTATCACTGAATTAACAGATAAAAAGAAGGAGCAGCAGAGAACAACATAAGTCAGGCTAACGGTGTGTGGATAAAACCCCCAGTCAAAGTTTATGTCTGTTAATGGGAGACATAAACAAAAAGTCTGTTGTTGCAATTTCGGTACTTAAAAGCAATATTTCATCACAAAACTATTTTTTGAGTGTCAATAACTCAACCTTAGATGTCTTGAACTGAAGAATAGATGTTTTTCCTTCCAGCATTATTCCACTGTAAACAGAAATGCAAGCCACTCACTTTAGCTGCTTTACAGCTGCTGATACAGTTTCATAACATAAAAACCATCTAAAAACATCCATCCAAAAATCTGAAAAGCTTCATGTGGTATAATCCAAGTCTTCTTTATCGTGTTGTAGGCTCAATACTTCCAAAACATTGTTATTTTGGCTAAAAACCTATTAAATCCAACACATCCGGTATGTAATACAAGCACTTGGACCGGGCACACAACAGGGAGCCTTGTTATTGGATTATTATTATGGACGCAGAGTATGTGTAGCGTTTCATGTTGCAGCTGTTTTTTTCAAGCTAATTTGAACTGTAATAGCATCATGTTTATTGAGGTGAAGATGTATCTTTTGTATCAAACCTTGATCTTGAAGTAACTAGTCACTAAACATAACTCTTAATTAATTGTAGTGGACTAGCAAGTACAATATTTGCGTCTGAATTGTAGTGACATAAATTAAAGATTGAAACAGCTAAAAAAAAAAGCCTCCTAACCAATCATTATTTTAACTGAGGATTTAGCATGAGTATGTGTAATTTCAGGCACATTGCAGGTGAAAACATTATTTTTGATGCACTAGAGAGGATTTTGAGATCGTGGACCATGTCGCTTTCACAATGTGTTTTTTCTTACTAGTTGAAAGGAATCATTAAAAACACATTTGGGTGTTTATTTTAGTTTAGATTTCTGTTCTGGACATTTATGCAAATTAATACATATTTGATAGATGTGAAAAATGCCACATCTGCATATTTAAGATACAATTTCAGAAAACTTGTAAGGCAAAAAAATAAAAATTGTCCAATTGTAAGTAACCCACAGGGAAAGTTTCGTAGTGATAGCTGAGTTGAAAAGTTTTTGCCATGTTCACCTGCAGTGTTTAGTGTCTTGTGAGTTTGAATTAACAAGACACTGTCGGGTCTCCTGCATGTGTTTAGATATTAAAGGACTTAAACTTTTGTCCTGGAAAACTTGAGGAAACCATGCTGTGCAATTCTCCTCCGGCCCTTTGTGGCCACCTAAACGCCCCTTGTTTTTTCTGCGTGTTTGAATGCCTTGTCTGTTGGGTGACTTCCGTGGGATTCCAGCAGGCTTGTCACTCAGATTGTTTGTCCTGGGGACGAGATCTGTGTGAGTCCTGTTTCTCTTCCTCTCTCCGCAGCCCGAGTGCTGATGGAGACCCGCATCCCAGGTGGCCCACACATCAAAACAAGAGGGATCGCAGCTCTTGGTTTTCAGACAAACATCACTCACTTTCTTTGTTGTCTGAGGGACAGGGGGCACGGCGGTTTATCTCCAGAGGATCTCCCCCACTATCGCCTTCCACCAGCCCACCGCCCCATCCCACAGGAGCCGCTAAAAGCAAATGTCAGTCAAGGAGAAGGCGTTGCATTCCTTCAAGAGGTCAATTAGTGGTGGCCATTGAAGGATTTGTTGCATGTTTAAGAAAGACAATTTCAAAAAGTCCTCCTTATAAATCAGCCAAATCAGTCACAGATTTATCTCCAGCTGATTTCCTCTCTATATTAAGTCCCTCTATATGATGACACCTCTGTCACGGTGCAGTCCATGTTTTGATGGTAATGGCCCTGCATACCTACCGCACACAGCCACTTTAGTCTACTGTGAGTTATTTGAGCCTGATTCACGATGCACCACATATGAAACCCATTGCTCTCATAGGCTGTGTGATGGGGCCCAGTAGCAGCTCACAGCGGAGCAGCTCTGACCCATCTGTACAGGTGACTCTTGCTCCGGCTCATCCCCTGTAGGCCTGTAAGAAGCGACCGTGTCTAGGGGACTTTTATGAGTGTGACCTTAACATGCCCGTCTCGAGTGGTCTAGACTCAGCTCTGCGTTTACTAGAGTCTGCGTCCCGCTGATGGCTATCAGACTTTTTTTTGTTTTTCACCACTGATTCTCTCTTGTCATAACTCTTTGAAGACGGGCCGTCATGATGCTTTGACCGTTCTATTTGTGGATCTTTGTGGAGTTTACTGTCACGGCTCAGAAAAACAGGGAATAACAAAGAGAAGGATCCTGACATGCACTGCCTGTGTCTGCAGACTGAGTCAGACGAACGTGTGCAGGTTACAGCTGTGGTTTGGCTGCACTTTGACAAGGTGGTGAGGCTTTTGTGCAGTGCAGATACCAGCTTTAAAGTCATTTCAACATGTACTACGAGTATCAGGATGGACTGATCTGAGTGAAAAGTTTCTGAAGTAAATATATTAAATGAAAGCTTTGCCTCAAGTGACAGGACATTCACACGTGACATTCACTTATGTGACTGTCTTTAATTATTGTTTTTATGAGCTTTGGCCTCTGATAATGAGCAGACACAGTGAATGTTTTGCAAGAAGCCACAGGTGATTAATCAGTCATTAATGCAGTAAATATTTAATTGTTGCAAATAAATTTAGCCTTTTATACATTATGATCTGTTTGGTGTGCTGCGCGGCACCCAGCCAAACACTGTAGGTGGATTAGCTCATTGAATCCAAACAGTTTACGGGGAAAGCAGCTCCAGTGACGACACTATGTGGGCAGCTTGCAGCTCTCAAAATACAAACGTTCCATGCGAAAGTGAAAAAAAGGAGAAAAAGTGGGTCTTTCACAGGAACAATCTAGTAAACACGGTCACTGCGCAGAGAGAGAACACCTGTGTTTTACCAAAGTTTTGGCACAGAGCAGTTTGATCGCTGCCGGAGCCATATTTGGTCGAGTGCAAAATTTAATGTTGCCCTTGCAGAGCTGACGCAACGCACCCTGACTCAAGCAGGAAACTGCAAAGTCAGTCACAAATAAGATCTGAGTGGACAACAAAAACAGGAGAAGGTGAACAGCGTGGTGCTGAGATGATTCAGCTCTGCTGGGGCAGCAGCCTGCAGATACAAACACGGGTGAGATAGTGGGAATAAGCTTAGAGCTGAAGCCAGAAATAGTGTTTAAGGTGTTGAGGATTAGGGTTAAATGTCAGAAAGGTCAACAAGAGACCAGTTTAGATTGGCTTAGAGAGGTTGACTGCCAGCTAGAGATCTGAGTCTTCACATACTTTACAGTACCCAATGGTATACAGTGTGTTTAACACATGACCACAGCCTTTAATAATCCTTAATGTAGATTTTTGTTCAAGTTTGAAGAACTGAAACTAATTTACTAAACTAATTTTGTCTCAGTGTAGAGAAAATCCACTGTGTTACAGCTCCGCTCCACAAAGCCAAAGATGAAGAGGACAAAGTGAGACCGAGTCTTCAAAGCAAATATGTGGTAATAAACAGTTTCCACATGGCGTCACTTCTTAATGTTTCTCTGTCAGTTTGAGAATTATGAGCCGTCTCCAGTCCAGTGTTTTGGGATCACATGGCAGCACTTGCTTTCTGTTTACTGTTGAGGATTGAGCTTAAACATCCTCTAATAGGATTAGCAAACAGGAGAAACCCAGAAGAAGAAAATATTTTAACCTTCCAAAAAGTAACCCACTGACCAACAACGGTGTGGCTGCAAGTTGAAATACGTTTGTTTGTTTCAAACAGTTATTTTGCTTCAGTTTTTAGTACAAGTCAGTAAATACATTCTCACAAAAAAAGACTTTGTTAATTACTTTTAAATTTTATATTTCATTAAATATATTTTTAATTCTTTTATGCCCTATTAAAGTTATTCACTTTGACTGATGTTCCTACAAGGATAGTTGTTTTTAAGATCTAATTTCAAGGATTTTTCCTTTAATATTTAGTTTTGCTCCGATCCTCACAAATGCCACAGACCTTCTACTGGTTATACAGAAGCATTGTACATTCATGTAAAAGGCCGGACTTAATGTGCTGATTACATGGTTGGATCACGTCTACATCAGATAAACAGTACAGTAAACAGCTTCACAGTTCAGTTTACAAAAATATGAATGGAT
>JAQFJA010000009.1:17943613-17955914 GCA_029874485.1 Naso brachycentron | reverse complement strand
CAAATCAACTTGGAAAAGAACGCAGGTGGATCAGCCCCGTATCCGCCCTCTCCACACCCACATTCAACCATGAACGGTCAATGCAAAGCACCTCATGGATATTAATACATGGAAGTGAGCAGTTGATCACCGGTTCTGTCCAGTGATTCACGGGCACTGCAGCCAGCCAGCCACGGAAATGATATTTTCTGACACAGTGAACTGTTTGAGGGTGAGGTGGACGTAAGAAACACATAACAAATTCTTTCTCTTCACGTTGTCCTCTTCCAGTGCGAGGAAGAAAACTATCCATCAGCATTACACGTGTTGCAGTGCAGTATTTGTTTATTTACAGCAATCAGACTGACTAATTAACCTGCCGAAATGATCGCGACAATCAGTGATAACCCTCGTCCTGTAGCTAATACATATGAAAAAGGAAGTTTGATACACGTTTTATTTTATTTGATAAGTGAACACATTTCATTTTGAGTTTTGTTAAGGTGAACTTAGCCTGAATGAAGATGAAGACTCATGATAACGATGTTGTGTGAGGACGGAGTGAGAGCTGCCACGGGCTTTAGTTCCAGGCTTTGATCATTTATACAGTTCATACGTGAAGGTGGTGAAGACTTATCGGGAAGAGTGGTGAGGAGACGAGAGAAGGCTGTGTGTGTGTGTGTGTGTGTGTGTATGCGTGTGCGCGCGCTCGGCAGAGTGCATGGTGTGTGCCATGCAGCTGTGTTCCCTGTAGCGATTTGACCAGCAAAACCTACATGAAAACTACAATCATACTTGCTGATTAATGCACCTCCTGACCTATCTTTACATTATTTTGGCACATTTATGGAGTTTTGGTGCTTTGCAGTTTGGCACTGCCAAATGACAGAGTTTGTCAATGTCCCGGACATTTTCACAGCTGGTCTAGAGTTTGCGTCAAAGTCCACACATTGTCACGTCATGCTGATTTTTATACATCCCAACGTGTGCGTGAAACATAGCGTAAGCAGCAGTTTAGTGTGTGCACACAGTTTCTACATGGGGCCCCTGGAGTCAACAAAAGGCTTAATCACACAACAGGTATTCATTGCATTTCTTGAAAAGTTACTTATTGTAACTTTAAACAAGGTAAAGGTTGAAGCCTCTTACACATTCAAGTCTTTCACATTATTCTTTTGGATCAGTTCTGCTACATAGGCTTCTTGGACATCTGGGAAAAGATCCAACTGCAGAAAACACACAAACGGGTGAACAGGTGGAACAGAGGAGGTGAGAAGTTGCACTAAAATCAAAATAATTTAACCTGATAATAACTGATTGTGATGAGTTCCATCTTTCTGTTAAGATGTGATACTCACAACTCCAGTGATTAGGGTTCTAACAAGGGGTTGCTGTTCTGCTGGTGCAGCAGAAGGACCAGGTCTTGCGTCCTCTATTTGGGGAATGTCCTCTCGTGCAGGGGGAACCGCTACCAGACCAGGGGCTGGGTTGGCCCTTTCTGGGATCAGAGCTGCAGGCATAACAACACGAGTCCCTCCTCCATTGGGGAAAACTAAAGTGGGAGCTGGAGGAGCAGCAGCAGGGACAGAGTTCACACTGGGCACCCTGATGTTGAGGCTACGGGCTGGTGGAACTGCGCTGGAGGAGCCAGCCTGTGGTGCATGATTGGGGACGGCCTGGCCAAGGGCCTGGCTTCCCAAGATGATCCGGTGACCCATCTCTGGAGGACCTAATCTCTCTGGCGCTGCAGCTATAAGGACTGCAGGGGGGATCACCGGTATCACCTGAGGGGGCTGAGGGGCCTGGGCCGGAGGCTGGGCCGGGGCCTGGGCCAACGGCTGCGGTTCAATCTGGATGAGATTGCCCTGCATGTGATGAAGCGCCACAGGCTGCAGTAGGTTCTGGTGCCTGGGCTGCAGCTGGGGTTGAGTTATTAGAGCCGATGCTTGAATGCTTGGCTGCTGAGGAAGAGCAACTAGTTTCACCTCCTTCACCTGGATGATCTGGGGTTGTAGAATGGCGGTCCCGCTGGTCTGGAGCTGAAGGGATGTACCAGGCTGAGACTGCGTCCGTATGTGAGACTGTGCAGATGAAGTACTGGCCTGAGGATTGTCTTGTGAATGAGTGCTTGTACTCGCCTTTTCTTGAGTCTTTTTAGAAGAACTTGCAACTGCACAAGAAGTGTTTGTGGCACTGGTAGAGGTGCTGGCCTTGGGCTCCACCATCACAGGTGCTGGAAAGCCAGCTTGTAGGTGTATGAGTCCGGATGTGCTGGGCTGAGGCTGAAGAATTTCTCGTAAAGGTGCTCTGGATGTGGTGGCGCTCGTGGAGGTAGAAGGGGTTTGGGTAGAAGAAACTGCATGGAGCTCCACTTTCATATGTGCTGACGTACCATCCTGTTGCTGTGAGTTTGTGTTTAGTTTTGGCTGAGAGAGTGTGTGTGATGAAGAGCCTGGCTGAGGCTGCGTGTGTCCAGAAGTGCTAGACTGCACTGGGGTTTTTACGGTGGGTGGCCTTACTGCAGAGGAGCTGGCCTTGGCATCTCTGGAGGTAGAGGGGGCAGAACCAGGGTCCGCTGTGGGAACCCCAGAATTAGCGCTACTATGACCTACAAGTGGGATTAGGTTGTGTGAGCCCCCGCTCCACTTCGCTGCTGGACGAATCACATGTCTGCGTGCAGGAGTTAGTGGCTGCAAGACGACACACGGGACAAAAGAGACAAACTTAATGATGAAGGGAAAGAAAGGTGCTATTCGTTTATTTCTGATTCCATGTTGAATATAAATCAAAAGACATATTTACACACAAAAACATTTATTTTTGCACGCATGGTGACTAAAAAAGTTAAAGAAGACAGTAATTTGATACACACATTAACGATTTAGGAACACTTACCTCCAGTATGCTGATGTCATCATCATCAGCATCATCTGGGACTAAAACAGGGCTGCCGGGCACCAGAGTTACAGGCTCCTCATCTGAGTCATCGGAAATGGTGATGAGCTCCCTCTTAGAGGCATGGGAGCCTACAAAGGACCAACACCAATAATGTCAATTAGTGGTGTTGAAGTAACAGCACTGACGGTAACTGTGATATATAAGTATGGGGTATTGATACTGTTAATAACACACAAATAATAACACTGTCTAAATATTACATCATCTCTTAAAATGGTATTTTAGTTTCATTCTGTTCTTTCTTTGTCACAGAAGGTGGCGGTAATGCACATTCCTGCTGTTTTCATCTGCCATAAAATGGAAAAATTAATCAAGTGTGATTGTTCTTTTTGTCCAGTTATGGTTACAGAGGGTCTCTTTATATTTTAAGCACAATTTATTTGCAGAAGGACACAAAACACACAACAGGCAAAGTCAAAGGTGAGGTGAATATGTGAGAAAGAGTATTCTTTGCAGCCAAGCTTTGTGACTTTTAGCTACTTTACTCCTTTTTGCAATAGAAATCACTACACGACTGGCCATTTGAGCTTTTCCTACCCTCAGAAACAATGTGCCTCCTTTCTGTCGAGGTACAATGATGTTTGTCAGTTTTCAAGACAAGCAGACATAAAAGGATACTTGTAACTACAAGCACCAATACGGATATTTGACAGTTCAAAAATTCCAATACTTATGCTTTGAAGTTATTTACACAACACCTAACATAAATGAACATTTTTCATAAGGTTTCCTTGATAATATTTTTTTCTTATCAATTGCAACTGAAGAGAGCGGTATATCTCTTTCAAAAAAAATTCTGGCATTTCAATTTCTTTTCATTTATTGCCTGTCAGACATATACTGTCACACAGATATATCTGCAATGAGCAAATATCAGCAGAACAAGCACACATCCCAGTGAGGCTACATTCATACTGACCTTCGTATAACTTACTGAATAAACTCTGTGACAGGAGTAGGGATGGGATAATAGTCCATATTACTGTGTATTGGGAATGAATCGAGCCAATCGTTAATAATCTCACAAGGATGACTTGAAAAAGTTGTCTCACTGCTGAACCGTCCTTTATTATTTTCCTGATTTACTTTAAATTGTCTAAAGCTGTCACCATGACTGGATGTTTGGTTTGCACAATGTATCCACCTCAAAAACAAGTTAAATAACACGTGTGCAAATATAAATACACTACTATAACATTTCATACCAAGTAAAATAAATGACAGGGAGATGAGGTTACCATTATTTACTCAAGATTTATTTGTGCAGGAATACTTTAACATTTATGATTACTTCTTTAATATATGTCTCTTAACTGTGCTGCAATAAAAATATATCACCCGACAAAATATCTCAGTGATTTCAGTTTGTTAGAGTGCAGTTAAGGTTTTTATTTTAGGTTTTAAGAATATTTTGATGATTACTGGGATAATATCAATAATCGTTAATTATTTCGAACAGGATTCTCATGACATGAAATTTTCATATTGCTCAATGCCTGGACAGAAATCAACTGAGTGTTGTTTGGATGCATAGGATGCATTCTTTCATTTCTGTTTGCATCTACTAAATATGCTAAAAATCAGGGCTGCACAGTTAATATGAATTAAATCAAAATCGCAATATGGTCCACTGCAATTTTCAAATTACATCTGAGTGCAATTATGTAAAAGGAATAATGTGCATCAAAAATACTGCTTAATTTAAATATTGTGGTGCTGCAGAGTTGTCCGGGCACACACATCATATTCTACAGAATTATGAAAACATCATTGTTTGGTACAGGTCCCTGCAATAATCACACTATAATCATTTCAATACTTTTTTCATTGAAATAGAGAATAATGATGTAAAAATTATACTTTACTTTTATATCACGGATCATATCACAATTACAATATCAGTACAAATAATCGCAATTAGATCATTTTTCAACATCATGCAGCCCTGCTCAAAATATTACTGTCACAAAGAAGTCAAACATTTTCAGTATTGAACAAACGGCTCCACCAGTTACAGAAGTTTTTTAAAACAAAATCTGTGACCCAAACGTCCCCTACAATTGATTGAGATGCTGAGAGGAGCAATATGCTTAAGATACGATTGATTGATGTCATAACACCAGAGCCAATATGACATGGAGAGTGTGTTGGCCTTACTGAAAACATACAATCACATGTGCAAATGACAGCATATTGTAAGATGCCATGCCACTGAGTATGTAACTGGCACTACAAATCCAGTTTGTGATGATAAAACTGAGGCATACCACCCCTCTGATACTGAGTGTAACAGATGGACA
The DNA here is from genome assembly GCA_029874485.1 of Naso brachycentron. Lineage (NCBI taxonomy): Eukaryota > Metazoa > Chordata > Actinopteri > Acanthuriformes > Acanthuridae > Naso > Naso brachycentron. The sequence goes on along the minus strand of JAQFJA010000009.1, from coordinate 17,950,677 downwards.
GTGACAGTTTCACTGAAATGTTTGCAGTTTGAGTTACACACATGAATGTGAATGAGGATATGAGGCTGTCTCTCACCTTGGCTGCGGTGGATGTTAAAGCTCGCCAGGTGAATGACATCGTCATCGCTGCCTCCATCTGCCATTGTGAAACTACACTTACCAGCTCCCTGAATCAGCCCACACACAGAGTCACTGCTTAATCAATACCATCTACTCAACACACACACGCACACACACACGCGCACACACACACACACGCACGCATTTAAGTGCCTGGTATTCCCCTGTAATACCAGCAAATTGTTTCACTTTAAAATGTATCACCGATCATAACATTTACCAGAAGTAAGGGCTGGACTCCACTCATGACACAGGGTTAATACAACACATACACTTTACGCGAACTTAACGGTCATATTAGCAAAACTGAACTTAATAACAGGAAGCATGTGATAACGAAGAAAACTCAAGTACGAGGAGCCGGGTTACAAGATTATGATTTATGTCACTAACTGGAATTAACAGCAACATTACCAAAGTGAACGTTGATTTCAAGTCACACTGCGAGAAGCTGACAATGTTGCAATATTAGCTTTATGAACTCACATTACAATCGTCATCTTGACATTAGTCTGAATACTCTGCTACTAACTTAAAGTCGATTGTGCTGTAGTTAAGAACAAACATGTCAGAACAAACATTTCCGCGGTCACACAAACAGAACAAACCACTGCTCTCCGCTAAGCTAATGTTCATTAGCTTGGCTTGCTAGCTAGCTCGTACGTTGAGTAGTTAGCTCACTTCTGTCGGGATTTCCTTCCATAACATTGCCTTAAAACAACCGTGATCAGTATCTAACATCTAAGTATGAAAAATACACATGCATAAATGTACAATACCGCAGCTTCGCGCTGGATAACCACAACAAAACGCCTTCTTGGTGGACTGACAATCCGTGAATACCGAAACAAACTGCCAAAACAAGACACAGCAGCAACGTCACGCGTACAATCCCTTTCGCTCCGTCAGGGCGGCGGCATTCTGGGAAATGTAGTTCTCGCGGTGAAAAGCTCCCCGAGACTGTAGTCTAGCCGCAGACAGATGACAGATTCTATTTATGTACAATGCCACAAGGGCAGCGGAGTTTATAGCTGCGGACGGACATTGCTCCAAGCTAAACGGCATCATCACGGAGTAGCTCACGTTAAATATAAAAGAGGGAGACAAGAACAATAAAGTTTTAATTTCAAAAGTTATTATCATGTAACCGAAAGGTATGATTACAAAGTGATTGAAGCTATCCCCATTTCAATTATCAAAATAATGTACGGACAAAACATTAAAACATTTACATGCATATTTTTAAATGCAAAGGTCTACATTATCTTTTAATGACTTTAATCGATAAACATCCAACTATTATTGAGTCTGTTAGATTTATTATGCGGCAATTATTTTTTGTAGTCATAAATATACAGAGGGAATAATGCACAGAAAACAATGAATGTATTTTCAATTTAATTTCTTTAATATAATCTTATTTACATTGCATTTTTTCATAAATGTTTAGTACATAGTAAGTTACAATACTCTTGCATCCATTACACAGTGAACTGAGAACCTAGAAAATGCAGATTGAAATTATACTGCTTAACAGTCTTCCATATTCAATCCACAACAGATCCCAACTTCTTCCATGTTACTCGCTCAACATTTAGGTTTTTGATTTCATTCACTTCTATGGAGAATTCATGACCGAAAGGAGACTTTGTTCATTCATGGTGGTCTTGAGGATGATTACTACTTTTTCTAACATTCAGGCTATGGATAAAAGAGAGATGGGCACAGAGACACCAGAGCCACAAAGAATAAAAAATGAAGATGGTGAAATGGATGATGAAACATGTATGAAAGGCTAATGAGATTTTATTATACATGTCACATAAAAACCCAGGAATTCCTGAATCTGACTCCTTCTTTCCATCCCTGTGGCTCATTTTGTTTAATATTCAGGTGGTGCCCTTTGACCTCTCCATTACATCTGTAGAGTTAGGTGTTAAAATCAGGGCTGGGACGATCAATCCCTTTCACATCAAATAATGTAACATGGTATTTAAAACACCAAAACATTAAGTTTTCATATACCGACAAGAGTACTTCTCTGCAATAAAATGAATGTTAAAAAAATGTAACAAAATTCATTAAAACCCACTTTGTGGATTACTTGAATTGCAAGTGAATTGACCCTTCAACTCTGGTAGAGGGGGTGGTGAAGAGATTAGTGTGGGCTCTCTGTAGAGCGTATAGCAGCTTGGTCAGTAATCACTTAGTAATAAATAATAAAATATCAGAGTGAATCAGAGTGGTCGCAGATACAAACGAAAGAGACAAACATGTTACCAAACAGAGGAGCAGGCTCAATTTGATCATTTTTACAGCGTAACCAGGTGCCATGTCTGACACACACACACACACACACACACACACACACACACACACAAACTTTCTCACAGCCTCACGTGCACTCAAACAAACGTACGTACATGCACACAATCTGATACACGACAGTGGTTAAACATGAAGCATGAATACTATCAATCAATCAGCTTGTCAGACAGAAAAGACAAATCAGTCTCCGCCTTTTTCCTTCACACTTTGGATTTTCAAAGTCTCTGTTCGCAGGCTCGCAGGTGATTGGCTGATTCTGTCCGGAGACTCGAGTGTGTCGTGGAGTCAAATTTTGCGGCGGCGGTAGACATTCTGAAGAATGACATCATAGCTTGTTAAAACGGAAGGATAAAAATGCTTCTTCAAAACATCTGAAAAATTTTTAAAATACTTTTTTTTCCTTTTTTTTGTCGGCTTTTCGTTTGTTTTTTCTCCTCCTGCTGTACGTCCTCCTTTAACCCCCAACAGTTCGGTGGCGAAGAGGTGAGTCCTTGTGATGCGTGACCGCTCTGTATACTCTGTGTATACTTGATATTCTGTCAATGTGTGTATATATATGTAAATTGTCAAATAGGTTGTGTGCAAGTGCAAGCGCAAATGTGACTGTGTGTGTTGGATTGTTCGTGGATTCATCACTCCACAGCGAAGCCGCAGGTCTCCTCCACAGCCGTCAGCAGTTTCTCGTAAAGTTTCTCGTAAGACTCGTAGGGAGGGATGTCTATCCGGTTGAAACTACAGACAAAAAGGATAATTAGTGATGTCAAACCAGACACATGTATAAAAATAGCCGGCATCTTGTTCTTTTATGTGTACTTACCACGTGTGAGCCTTGGGCAGGTTGTCTGTGTTGGCGTCTATCAAATGGATGGTGAACAACCTTGGTCCTGCAGAACCTGTAGAACCTTACACAAATACATTCTAGTTATCACTGCTCTACTTTGGTGCACAGAACACTAGTCATTGTCAAAACAATTAAAGGTCTCATCAAATGTCAAAGTGACTCAAATAAACTTGCTGATTTTAAGTATTTGCATGCAAATGTGAATTTAAAGGGCCACTGCACTTTTTGGGGAATGTAAGCGATTCATCCAAAATCCTGATGCAAGACGAGAGCATAGATGTCTTTCCCTTCACCGCGTCTTCAGTAGGTCACCAGATATCCACCTCATGCGAGCAGTTTTAGTTTTGCACATTCAGCTGCTAGATGCGCTGCAACAGGAACAGTCTCCAAAATGTTTGATCGCGCCTCGAAATTACTTGGATTATTTTTCCTGGAAATTTGCTGATGCCTTTGCTCTAACTTCTTTAAGCTGCTAGTATATTTAAGAGGACTTGCATGTTTAACCTCAAGAAAACAGATACACAGACAAAGTGGACTAAATGTTGGCACCAAATTAACGTGGTAGCAGATGTGTGTACAGTGTGTGTGGTCCCTATGCCAGTCCATGACCCACCCTGCAGCGCTTTGAATCCCTGTAAGGGGACCCTGGTGGAGCCCGTGACAAACTGCAGAAGGCGTCCTCTCCTCTCCTCGCTGAAGGCCTCCACCGCCTGCCAGAACCACCGCACCACGTTGCTTTCACTTGTGCAGTGCTTCAGACGAGTGTTGGTCTTCCAGTCTGCAAGGTCTATCTTTCCCAGTCCACCGATGATCAACTGGAGGAGTGAGAGGAACATCAGAAAGAAGCAAAGGCGGCCTATGACAAACTAGTGACAAGTGAGGAGCTGGAAGAATTTTACGCCAAGTTTCCACTGAGCAGTTCAGTTCAGTTTGGCATGGTACGGCACACTTCCGAATGGTACCCCTAAATCTGGCTTGTGTTAAACCTGCTGACTGTACCCTTACTTAGTAGGCAGGGTTTATGTTGGGTGCATACGTGTAGTGCCTTGTAACACATATATAAACAACAGTCATTTCGACAAACTGCCTGCATATTTGAAATCTACATGGTAACATTCTCACCTAAAAAAGACATAAAACTTACTGAAGTGATATATCAACAGTTCTACAACGACAATTAAAAGCAGCATTTTGCCTGCTTGTAGTCAACATATTGCAGTGTGTGTAGCTCCTCCCTCCTGGGACCCTTTGGGACGCTTGGTACCCAAACGAAAGGGTGACCAAAACAGGTACGACGTGCTTCCGTTATTTGTGGGAATGCAAATAACTGTATCCCTCAATGGAAACTGAGCTTTACTGTTATTTTTATGTGCCGAAAAAAAGAAAAAACTTCTAAAATGACTATTGCAACCTTCACAGATGTGTTCATTTTAGCTCTCTCAGTTCATTGTGATAACAGCTTTAGAAATCACAGACGACACATTTACCTCTAGTTCTTTATGGTCGAAGGGTTTGAGCAGGTGCTGTGGGATGAGCTCGCTGAATCCCTTCTGCAGAGCCAGAAACTGGGCTTCGATTCCACGCATAAACCTCCAGTTCACATAAAGTCTGAAAATACAAACACAAATGATGAAGGCCAAATAAACACACGGTAAACTGGCTGAAGTAGTGTGCACAACAGCTCTTTCTGCCAACAGGGTGGTGTGCTGTTTACACTCGGCACTAAGGGCACAATTTGGATAACACCCACAAAAATACAGAACATATATGTGGCACTGCTCTTACCTCACATATTCTTTTTTGTTCTCCTCAGTGACGGGGATGTTGCGGCCATTTGGTTTAAGTTCATGTTGTAGGAACTTCCCGAAGGCATTGTGCTCCACACAGAACGTGTGGTCAAGGACTGAAGTGATGTCGTTCTCTCTGCATGAAGAGTAACAGAGTAAGTCAACACTGAAAAGGAAAACCTGTCCCCACTCAGCTGAGGACAAGGAAATAGTTCACATTCAAAAAAAGCTTTGCTTACAATATCCAGACGAGGCTCTTGTGCAACTCCGGGTCTGTCGTCTCCAGGTCATTGAGCTGGATCGGTTTGCCCAGCAGCTGTTTGTAGAAGGGGAGCGTGAAGCTCCCATTGATGTAGTGACCATGAAAAACTGCAAGGCCCATCACCCGGCCCACAAAGTGAAAATACGACAGGTGGTCCTAAAGGAAGGTGACACAGAAAAGGAGAGACACAGTATCAGATTCCACTTATTCAGAAATGTGTTTTTGTGTTTTTGTGTGTGTGTGTGTGTGTGTGTGTGTGTGTGTACTCACAGGGTTAATGGAGGAGTCTGGGTTGATCTGTAGTGTGTAGATATTGTCTGTGGAGTACTGGAACAGGCCGTAATAGGGGTTCAACATTTCATGACACAGCAGGTAAAGCCACTCCCTACAGACAAACACCACATTGGTAACATTTAAAACTCACACAGAAACTTGGTAACACAACCAACAGCAAAAATATAAAATAAAAAAATTAAACTTCTGTCTGCTTTTGTCTGAAATCACTTTTTCATTTTTCCAAAAATGAGCTGATATTTCTCCAGGGAGTGCCCTATGTGACAGTTTAAGCTTGGCAGACACAGCAACTATGGGGGGGCGTGGCTTTGCTAAAGGTCAATTGTGAAATATAAAGTAAAAATAAATTCCTGTATCATCCCAGCAATCTTTGCCTGTTTTCACTGTGTATTTACCATTAACCCCATGAACTTTGATTGGGTGTCTTGATCATAATTTTTGCTAATTTTAACACCAAGAGACAACAAACAAATAAGACAGAGGGACAAATTCAGTTAACTATTAAAATATATCAGGTTTATATGAGTGATTGTGAAGATGAAACACTGGACTCTGTTGAAAACCAAGCATCTTATTGTTTAACCTTGAAAATTTGTTGCTAAATTAAGCATTTTTTTTAACTTAAAAAAAACTTTGTACAAACCCTGACTTTTATTCAAATATTTGTCCCTGTTACTGCTTTAAGCATTAAACTGTCCGCTCTGTTAACAGTGAAAGATTTTCCATTTATTACTGAAAATTAATGAATGTAAAATGAGTGCTGCAAAATGTTAAATGCAGGCCTGCATGCACACGCTTCAAATATCTTTGATGGCTTCACGGTCTTATTCTGAAGCAGTACTCAATAATTCAGTTAACTTGTTGAAAATATTCAAAGATCAGACAAAGAATATTTGAGAAGACCTGCTTAAGCCTTTGACTTAAGAGTCAGAGCAGGCACATTTAAACTCTCTGTCAATAAGTCTCTTGTTATAAGCCTGACTAATACTTAAAGAGGCTTCTTTAAAAGGAGGAAGGTCACTACTGTCAGTACTGGCCGAGGAATCAGACAGTGTTACTTAATGTCCAACCTTTTCCCCCGTCAGAAAGCCGCACGGCAGCTAGCACTAGCAAAGATCTTTACGACAGGAAGTAGCGCCACTTTTGTCTACATGTGCCGCTACCATCAGCACAAAATGAAAGTTCCTCAGAGAGGCTTAAACTGTCTACAACTGTATCATAATTCTCAATACTTTGACTAGAAAAGGAGACTTGGGTATGCAAACCCACACCACTTGATTAATGTCGGCAGTGAAAGAAAAGATGCACTTGTGTGAACTGATGCTTGACGTGTTTGCTGAAAAAAGTGGATACCATAAACAAAACACGTCAGCAGAACAGCTCAGAGAGGTGAAGAGCTGCTCACCTGGCCACGCCACCATAGTCCAGGCCC
>JAQFJA010000009.1:17918152-17928423 GCA_029874485.1 Naso brachycentron | reverse complement strand
CGCCAAGCGCTCGTTTGAAATATACAGCACAGTGTTTTTCATTGATTTGGATTGCTGCAATAATAATAATAAACATACATTTGTATAAAACAAGCATATTTGTCCGCTCTCATGTTGGTAAGAGTATTAAAAACATGAAACATATCCCTTCAAGGCACATGTAGAGCTGAATAAAAAGATGTACAATTAATTTGCGATTAAGCGTGCTTAATCACAGACTTTTAGAGTGATTAACTCGATTACATTTTTTAATCGACTGACAGCTAAATAATAAGTTTATAAAATATATTATTTATTTATTTATTTAAGAGGGACATTGCCAGTTAATGAACATTACTAACAGCAATGCAAACAAGCCAGATTCTTAGATCTTAAAATGTGTTATTTGGTCTGACACATTGTTCTAAACCCAAACATCTCCAGTTTATCCTGATGTTTGTCTCAGAAATCCAGACAATATTGACATTTGACAAAATGGAATTTTTGACATTTCTTGCTCAAAAACAGGAACATAAACATTTCTCACATTCCTCACTGATGAACTTCTAGCCATAACATCTTCAAAACCTGTCTGACTTCTTGACCTTCTTCTGCTCTCTTTAAATCACGTTGAAATCAGATTTTCAGAATGGGGAAACTAACAGACAGCACGTGGCAGACATTTTTAGGCAGCATTCAGGAATTTCAGTCCTTTCACTCAGAAAACATCCATTACAATCATACACTTGATCTGCACCAGCACCGTTCAATAAAAACCACATGAAGAAATATCCAGCCTACCAGCAAGCCAATTTTGGTGTGTGTGTGTGTGTGTGTGTGTGTGTTCAACTCTGAGCCAGAAGAAGGACGAGGCGTCTGCCCAGCGGCACAGAGGGATGATTTTCATTTGAATAGAGGCCCCTGGGCGCCCAGTGGGGTTACATTAGCTACAGTACAGCCATTGTTCCAGCTGTGTCCGTGTGTGTGGGAGAAAGAGAGGCTCCTGTATGCCCTACAGAGACGTGTCTGACCCGAGAACCCGGACCAACAACGTATTTAAGATGAGTATAGGCAGAGCAAACGTGTCAAGCTTCTCTGACTGAGGAGAAGTTGAACGACTCGGGCATTTGTCTTGCTACAGCTGACACAACAGCCAAACGCCAATCAATACTCATGATTAATCTGGGCTAGCATGTCAAATCTACCGACACATTGATTTTCAGAGAGGCTGCAGTTCGACATTTGCTCTCATCCCTGCTGCAAAGCTCGTCGCATTCAGGTCAAGCAGCGGGTTCGGCTGGTGGTCAGTCCAAAAATGGGTGTAGCTAGCGAGCGTTAGCGGTCAACGTTAACTACAGTGTTATTATTAGCTAGCGCTAGCTGGGTGAGAGGCAAGTGCTAGGAGCTGTTAAAGTTTGTAGCTTTCAAGAGTCGGTGTTTGCAGCGACCTGAAACGGTTAACTAGTCTGGTGTCTCCGCTATAAAAGCCACAGGACAGCGGACAGCTTGACTGTCCTCTCGGTAATTTGGTTAGCATCCCAGCTAACAAGCTAGCACTTGTGCTGCTGTGTTTGCCACACAAAAACCGGATGTTTGGGCAAACAGCACAGCCGAGAACCCCAAACACGCTTCGTGATGTCTTATTTCGGTAACTGCTAACGACACGTTACAGCGGTGGCTTGAATGTAAAACAGTTCAGGTTCATTTCAAACATGCAGAGCCAGCGCTTTCTTTCGGTCTCGTTTTTTTACCTGTCAGTCGGATTTTGATGCTGGACCCGTTCCTCCGAGTCCCGGGATTCGACATCACTCCGGGAAAAACGATCACACAAACTTCCCGTTGGAGTCCCCCAAAAACACAGTTTCACCTCCGTATGGGAACGCGAGTAAGTTCAGTTTAAAAACATGCGCTTTGTTTTTGTTTCGCTCACGGGTAAAAATGTATTATTTCATCGCAAAGTCCGGCGCTCCTTCGAAATCCAACAACACGAGAGAACATTTTCGGGCTGGCTCAAGCACGTACTGACGTCATGTCCTTAACGGGTATAACCTTACGTGCTCGCGTCTGGGAAGCGTGGGCGTGCCCGTAGGGATCAGACTCTTCGTCCATCCTTCCTCTTTCTTTTCTTCTTCTTTTCTTTTGAATCCTTTAGACTTTAAAAATAAAAAATGCAATAAGATGATAATATAGAAAGATAAGAAATTAGAGATCACAATAAAATAAAATATGTCCATTTTGTCATGTAGACTTGGCCTGTTCATTCATACATGAAAATTTCAGTTTGTCTCTTTATTTATCCTCTCTGTTTTAAATAACTTCACACTTCCATCTGTTTAAACTGTACAGGTTTCTGTTTTCTGCTTTCAGTCTTCCAATAACTTCATTAATACCATGAGCTCTTGGATATCTAGTCTCCAGTGTGGGGGAGTAACTAGTTTCGTGTAGAGAAATTACGTAATTTAATTACAAAATAAATGTAACTGTAATCAGTTACAGCTGCTGAGAAAGAATGTGTTATTAAATTACAGTTACTTGTGGAAATGTTAATGACTACAAAGGGGCTTACATCTGAATATTTTCAGTCAAAAGCTTTTGTATGTTGAATAATATCATTTTGTTGCTTTGCATGTTTTCGATTCAATGTCTTTTGCCATTTCCAGTCAAGGTCGTTTCATAAAATTTGATGCTCTCCTGATGCCTTTGATTGGTTCACTTGTTTGAATTTGCAGCAGCCCACGTCTGCCAACAACACCGCCTGGTTTATATATTTAAAAATTGTCAACAGTTAAAAAAATTCTTTAGAAATCTAGAAAAGTAATTACAAGCAATAAGTTGCATTACTTTCATAAGATAATAAAAATAGTTACATAACATTGCAATTTGAATAGGGTAACTAGGAATCTGTGACCTATTACATTTCCAAAGTAACCTTCCTAACCCTGCTAGTCACAAAAGTAGGCGTGTACTCCTAAGAATATTTATTAATCTGCCTCCATTCAAACTTCTCCAGTATTTTAATTAAAAGAAGAGAAAGGTCTGTAGGTTTTGCATCTCTTTAGTGGCTATTCTCTCCTCCCACATGAACTCCAACATTTCAGCTGTTTAAGTTCTGATGAATAATATCTCCATTTGAAAGAGTTTGTCACCTACATAAACTCTCCCACTCCTCTGCGTGACATCTTTAAATACTCAGAGGTTTCTATTACTAACCTGTTTTCTAGTAATTCCTTATATTACCACGTAAAAATAGTCTTATTATTTAATGTTTCCAAGAAAGCAATAGATGTATTACCCTTGTGTATGTTTTGTTGGTCTCATCAAAGTCAAAATTCAATGAGCAAGTTGTTAACATATGTCAGTGGTGGAGAAAACTCATTTTAGGACTTAATTAATTAATATATTTAAGGGGAACTCTGCCAATTTTCAACCTTATTGCAGTCTATCCAAATTAGGGACATAATTTGAAACCCAACATCATTTTTCTTTCCAATGTTCTCTGTGTCTCTGTGATGCAGCTTCAAAATCTCTTTTTCTTCCTGGAATCAGTGATGTCACTGGTTCCAGGAAGAACTACAAACTGTTAACTCCTCACCTTTCCTCGCGCACACCAGGCGAGCCAGCGCCGTGTGTGTTTTGAGAGGATTTTTTGACTCTTGTGGACCAAAACCCCCTCATTATCATGCAATATTAAATTAAAGTTCCGATGCGACAGATAACAGCATTGGAGACCCAAAAAGCACAGGGTTTTTGTTTTGGTTTTTTTTGTGATGCAATGCATTATGATACATGTAGGCACTGCAAGAAAGGCTGTGTGAGCAGGACACCTCAGAAAACTCAGCTTCCTGTGTCAATATAGCACAAATTGAGGAACTGATTGCTTCAATAAACTACAATTACCATCGACATTGACTGGACATCCACATGAAAGTGGTGGATTTTCCCTTTAAGTGTTGCTGGAAACTTCCAGCATAAAGGATCTTGCAAGCTGAGTCTTTTCTGCAACTGTACTGTGATTACAAAAAATAAAACAGAGCAACAATAAGACTACGTAAAGCAAAAATCAGATTTTAATGGTTTGATTTTAGTGACTTCTTGGGTTAAAAGGCTGACGTTTGGCAGTGTCTGTACTTCTGTTAAATGTCCCCGCCCAAAATGAGTTTTTGTCTTTATTCAGTAATCTGTGTTGAAAGTTGATCGGTGTAGCCCTATTAATTTCTCCTAAGATTTAAAATGCAGAACTGTTTCACAGCTCACAGCCTCTTAAACTGGTTCAAATAATAGCGCAGGTTGTAAACACAACATTATGGGTTATTTCTAGCACATATTTCACACATCACCACTAAACTGAAAAATCAGGATCTATCCTTTTGGCACCATGAATGTGCACATTTTTTGTGCCACAATGCTGAGTCAATGCTGAAATATTTTACAAGATAAGTGAAAATTTTGATGTATTGGTGGTTTTACAGTCAGGGGATCACAAAAGTAATTAGAAATTTTGTTCTGGGTGCCATTATTCTATATTTATCTGTATCAAATACCATGTTAATCCATAGTTAAAGAGCCATTCCTCTGGAATGACTAAAAAGTCAACGGGTCACCTGAAAGGTGAGAGGATGTCCCAGCTTCCAACTAGTACTTCAGTGCAACAAGATAAAATCTGTCGTAAACTGCATAATCATGGTGATCATGAGTGTGAGTCTATCACCCGAGAATGCAGACGTGGAGTCAAATCAAGTTCAAGTAAATACATTCGTTTACCTGAAATTATATGATATGCTTTAAAACTGTTTTCCAGGAATGTTAAGTGTAGCATACAGTGGGCTAAAACACTTGTAGCTGGGTGGGCATGTATAATAGCTGGAGGGATTTGGCTCTTTAGCAGCAGCTCGGCTGCAGTATTAGCTGGTGGAACAATGGACCCTCTCACCAGACTGTTTACAGGACACAGTAAATCCACATAAGCAGTGAAAAACTCGCCGGGCACCACGCACTTCCAGAAGCTAGGCTCACACACACACACACACACACACACTTTGTCTCTCAAGCAAATACAAACACACAATATTAAATATTTCCATGACTTTGTCTGAGTTTGAGCCCCCAGTATTCACACACACACACACACACACACACACACACAAACACAAACACAAACACACACACACCCACACTTAATCTCTCAAGCAAATACAAACACACGATATTAAATATTTCCATTATATTGTCTGTCTGAATTTGAACGTTTGAACCCTCCAGTCACACACACACACACACACACACACACACACAGGTTTGTGCAGATATTCTTGTTGGGACTTTACACTGACTTCCATTCATTTGGACAGCCTAACCCAAACCCTTACCCTAACCTTAACCACTTTATGCCTAACCCTAACCTAACCTTAACCTGACCTCAATTCATACCCCTAAAACTTTACCAGGACCTTAAAAATCAAGTCATGCCGCATTAGGACCGGTCTTTGGTCCCCATGAGCACTATTGGTCCTCATATAGTCAGTGTTTGTGCCAGAAAAGGTCCTCAATAGGTGACAAAAACCAGTACACACACACACACACACACACACACACACACTTTATCTGTCAAGCAAATATAAACTCACAATAATAAATATAGCCTATCTATTATTTTATCTGTCTGAGTCTGAACACCCCCCTTCATACACACATATACAGGCGCACACACACACACACACAGACACACACACACACACACTCCTTCCTCACACAGATGCATTCATAACTGCCAAAGAACAGGTGGAAGCAATAACTCAGAGGTCTCGTCCTCATAACAGCAGCATCGGTGTTTGTGTCTCAGCCGCCTTTTTAGTGTCGTCCTCCCACTTTTATCTTCAACAGCTCAACATCTGTCAAAGCAGCACTTGTGTTTGCGTGTATCATGTATCATGCTTGTATCATGTACATGTCAACACTCCACAGGTGGCCGCATTATCGCCAGACACACATACACTCATGCAAATTAGTTCATCCCTCCAAAACGGTCATGTACATGTACAGCTGCTAGTGTGATTATTTGATTATGTGTGTTTGTGTGTGTGTGCACATGCATGCGTGTCTATACCTAAATGTGTTTGCGTGCTATTTAAGTGTTGTTGAAGCCCCTGAAACAAACTCGGTATGTTCTTGGATCATTCAGTTACTAGACACACACACACACACACACACACACACACAGTTAATAAAGATGAAGACATTCATTGCACAGAACAGCTGAGGAATCCTTCTGGGTGGCCAAATGTGAGTATGTTCTCGTAAATGGAGTCCGATAGAAAAAGAGTCAAAGATGAAATCACACCAGGCCAAAAAAAAAGCTCAGGAGTGACAGATGTGTTTATATGTTAAAACATTTTTGTTTTCGGAGAATCTGAGTCATGCCCAAAATTCTAGTTAATATTGAAGCTGTCTACATAAGATCAATACATTGTTGTTCAAATTGTCAATTCAAAGTGCCACAACAAGCTTTGGTGGACGCAGGTTTTTCCTCCCATCATGTTGGTTAATTGGGCAAAACTCTCATATGTGGCCTGAAAGACTCTTGTAAGAACTGTCACATGTAGCCTAAAACCTAATTTAGCTGTGAATCAGCTATCTGTCACTGTCTTGACAACCAGGAACTGTCTCATGATATGACATATACATACCCTGTCACAGATAATAAGGTTAATAGGGTGGATTGATGAAGAATATCTTTCCGTTTTAGAGTGATGGAGTGAAGAAAAGATGGTTTCGGCCCGAGAAATGGCTTTTCACAGAACCTTAAATGACTGGAAGCAGATTGAAAAAATTCCCAAACCTCGCACTACCTTTCAGATCAGAGGGATGAGACCTTTGGGTGATGGCTGGACGGCCTCATATAAAACCTCATGGTCACAGCTCATATATTCCTCCTGAATGGAGTCTGACTCCTGCATTGGTTAGCATTTCAGTCAAGTTTTGGATCCTGATTAATTTGGGCCAATGTCCCTTTTCTTTCATTTTTACTTTCTCTCCATTGCCCAGCCTCTCTCTGCAGCAGCCAACTGATCAGTTAGTTGGTGTTTGTGTCGGCGGCAGCAGCAGCCATGCTGGGTGCATGAAAAGGGGAGTGTGGGGATGATGTGGACCCCATGCTGTTCTTGGTTCCCAGAGAAAAGAAGCGCTTGGATGATATGAATAAACCATACAACATTGAGCGTTTTTGCTGGGTTGAAGATGGGAAGGAGGCTTTCATCGATGGGGCGACTCAGTCTGAAGATGGAGACAAAGTTACTGTCAAGACCACCAAGAATACTGTGAGACCAGAGCAGAAGTCATTTTAAGTTAAGCATTTAGGTTACTTTTACATTTATGAAGCAAAAGTCTGATCACAGTAATAAAATGACTGATTGTTTATCCTTTCTGATCAGACTGACTGTGAAGGTGGATAATGTTCGGCACATGAAGCTTTCTCACTATTTTCCTCAACAAGGCCAGTGTCTTGGAAAACTTGTGCAGCCGCTACGTCAGCATGAGAATCTGTGTCAACTGGTTAATCAATACTGAAGACCTTACAGCAAACTATGTCTGTTTGACACCTCGAGGACAGCAGGAGAGAGGTATATAAGAGGAGGAAACTGCTTCCTCACCTCTTCTCCGTCTCTGACGACACCTGCCACAGAATGCTGATGAGTGAAGAAAGGGCTGTGGCAGTGCGTTGATAATAAAACATTTAATCTGTTGTGGGTCGTTGTTGGGCGAGGGGAGGGATGTGAAGTTGGCAAAGAGGAGAAGAAACATAAACATGCGAGTGGTATGTGATGATCAGGAATATCCCCCCCGAGATGAGCTGCTGGAAAGTCATTAAAGTGTTCTGTATGTGGGAAGAGGGACCGGGGCAGGCATGTATAATTAGTGTGGCATATGATGATTTGTTCAGGGACTAGAAAAACATTTGAAGCTATTATATGGCATCAGGGGAGAGCTGACAGCTGTCTGTGTTGTTAGTACTGCTGACAGAGAGCATCTCTGATCTGCTCAGAGGGACATCAGTGGTAATTATCCTCGTCTCTCTCTCTCACACTCTGTTTTTATCTCCTGCTGTCTTATATCTCATCATCGCAGAGCTTGAGAACTAGTTTATGCTCATCACAAAAGGACATATTTCTCACTATTATTCATCCTTTATTGCAGGAAAGATGTAAAACACAAAGAGAGTCATCTGGGAGCAAAAGCTCTGACTCAAGTGTTTGTTGGTGCAAAAACAAAGTATAAACAAGATTTTAAATGCTCTCTTCTCTTCCCTGTGCTGCAGACATTCAGCAACACCATTACCATCAGCAACAACACCACCTCACACTTTGTAGGGAACCATTTTTTAAAAATGTTCATTTTTACATGATCAAATGAAATAGTTAATGGGCAATTAAATAAAAATTGTAAAATCAACAGACACTGACTTACTTACGTGAGAGCAAAGCTTAGTCTTAATATGCTGGACTTCATGAAATAAAGATGTTATCCTGTGACATGAAAGCTGTGAAACAATAGAATTAGCGTATTTAAATACTGTTATTCTCGTGTGTATGGTAATTTTCTGTATCTGTGTGTGTGTGCCTCAGATCTTTTAGTTATTTATTTATTTTTTAAATTTACATTGTAAATTTTACAACATAGAACAGGACAAAATACAAAACAGCACACAAAACACCACAAAGACAAAAAACCCCCAAAACAATTAAATAATGCTATTCTTGCATCTGTGGTAATTATCTAGCCTATATATCTATGAGTGTGTGTGTGTGTGTGTGTGTGTCTCAAATCGTGGTGATTTCCCAGCTGGCTGCTAACAGAGGATAACACAGTTTCAACCTGTGTGGAAAGAAGCCAAAACTCCTTTATATAACTCATTTAGTCTATATGTGAGACATATGAGACAAATAAAGCTGTAATGTCAACTGTTAATATGAAAATTGCGGGGAAGTCACATGTATGAGGAGGGAGAACCACTTCGTTTTACACAGATAACATCATGGAAGTGCTGAGTGGAGATTAAACAGGGCAAAAACTTTTAATAGTTTGCTCACATGTTGAGAAAGACAGTGTTGCCTGATATTCACATTAAAACTGCAGAGTCAATAGCATAGTATAAAATTGGTTTGCTATTCCCATCAATTCTGTTTGTACCCTAGAGTGTATGTTTGCAGTGAAGGCGATAGATTTGTCAACTAGCTAAAAGTAAAGGAAGAACGGTTGTATTGGCAACATTAAAGTAGGCGTAGTGGACAAATTGTTACTAGTTATGAATAAACTGTTTATGCAATGTCAGTAAGCTAAAATTAAGCTAGTGGATAAATTGTAATTAGCTAGAGCTAATAGTTACAATTAAACAGTTTATATAATGTTAGCAAGCTAAAAGTGATGTAGTGGATAAATTGTAGGAAAAAACAAGTTATGAATAAACAGTCTATGTAGCCTAGTGTTAGCAAGCTAAAAGAAATGGATAAATTCGAGAAAAACAATTGTGATAAATTGTACTAGGCCTCAGCGAAAAGTTATCAATAGACAGTTTAATGTTAGCAAACTAAAGTAGTGGATAAATTAGTTTTTTTTTTTTAAATGTAATGTTTGTAATGTTTACGTAATGTTAGCAAGCTAAAACTAGGCCAGTGGACAAACTGCACCTTGCTAAATTAGTGGATAGATTTTGTAACTAGATAGAAGCTTAAAGTTACTAATAATTTATGTAGCCTAATGTTAGCAAGCAAAAAGTAGGCCTAGTGAATAAATGGTAAACAAAAAAGCTATAGTCTAAGTATGGGATAAACAGACAAAATGTCTAGCATGAGTGGCAGAAAAATCTAGCTTCAGCTGATTCAAAAACTTGAAAAACACTTAAATGCCAGTTAAAGTGAGTGAGCTTTTTTTTTTTTAAAGATATTTTGGTGCCTTTATTTCTTGGATAGGACAGCTGAAGAGTGGACAGGAAACAGGGGAGAGAGAGAGAGAGGGGGAATGACATGCAGCAAAGGGCCACAGGTGGAATCGAACCCGCCTCCGCTGCGGTGAGGACATAGCCTCCACTAGTCACGTTTCCATTAAAATACTGTATATCGCAATAGGGAGAAATGTTCAGCCACAGGGCTCTCATGGTTTCAATAAGAGAGGCTTAGGATATGAATATATCTAAAAGTGTTGCTGCCGAAAAAGATCAGGTGATAATATTCAAGGTTATTGAAGTGTACTTGTCTTTGTCTTACATCGAGCTGTGCCTGTTACATTTTGTTTTCTGAGGA
>JAQFJA010000009.1:17893596-17903735 GCA_029874485.1 Naso brachycentron | reverse complement strand
TATTTAAGCAAAGCTGTGTGTGTGTGTGTATGCTCTTGTAAATTTATCTTTGTAAGGACAAGCCATGTTTGGGGTTTGGGTTAGGCATTAAGATGTGGTGGTTAATGTCAGAGTTAGGAAATGCATTATGTCTGTGAGGGTTCTCACATGTGTAGGAGTAAAACCAGGTGTGTGTGCTTGCGTGTCTGCATGTGACGCTGTGTGAGAGTTTTACCTGTGCCTTTGTTGCGGTCCACAAAGCAGTACTTCAGTTCATATTCTTTCAGAATTTCATGGACTTCCTAAAAAGAGACAGAAAAACAGAGACACAATTAAAACATACAGTCATTATTAGCCACTTAAGTGTTTCTTTAATCAATTGATTATTTCGTCCCTTTAGAGACAAGGATATGAGATGCAATAAAAAATTTAAAAGAAAGTTCCTGTTATGTATGAATGGAGCACTGCACTGTAACGAGCATGTAGGAGGTTAAAGCCATAACTTTCGGAATGAACTGTTCTATCACTCCATCAGAGAGGTGTCATGAATCTCCAAATCCTTGATCCGATTTGACTTTTGATTTTAAGGTCACAATTTGACTTGATTTTAAGACTTTTTTTCAGCAGAGATGGCTGTGCCACTGTTAGACTGTGAGTGACTATAGAGTCTTGATTTATGGTTTTATGCCCCAATAAACTGTTAATTCCATTTTATATGTTTTTATTTCAAAAGATAGGCTACATGGCATTGTGTCCACACTGGCGTTTTTGGACAACCAAAAAGAAAGGCTTTTGGGAAATGCTGGCCACCATCTTTTAGTTTTAAAACTCCAGGATAAGTGAAGATATTTAGAAATGATGACACAGGCACCTACATTCGCATCCTGATTGGGTCTTATTAGTCCCTCAGCTAGTTCCCTGATTCGTCAGGCATGTTCACATGACCCCCTTTACACAAATAATACAATCGACATTAGTCAGCATATCCGTTAATCTTAGCTATATGGATATACCAAGCTATGTTTTCCAACACCAGGGCACCTTGTACTTGCTTACTTTCGGTAACAGTTCCACCTTGTCATCAGTCCAAGCAAAGACATCTGTGTTCTCACTTCACGCCATTGCTGTTCTTCGCCGCAGTTTTCTCAGTAACAAAGCGGCTGACCCTGTACTTCCTGTTTATACCAGCACCTGTTTTCAGGCATGTTAGCACAGGCAGAGATCATCCTTGAAACAGAGCAAAAACGCCTGTCTTGATGGAGAAGGTTTTATTTTAAAAAGAAAATGTCGTAGTGTGTTTGTGCACCTGCAGGTTAACCATAACTTGGTGCTACTTTCTTCCTGCTGTGTGATCTCTGTTTTTTTTTCCCCATTTTGGGTGCCTGTTAGATGGGACGTGGGCAGGGATGGAGAAAAAAAAAACTGTTGATTGCAAAGCCTCATTTTTTTTAATTTCCAATATAAAAAAAGCATTAAATCATTAAATGACCCCGTAATCATAATCTGTTTTTGTGACCATTAGTACCTGTGCATTAGCTGTTTTCCTCACTCTGGGGCTAAGCAGTACATGACAGTCTGCCAGGATCTCTGTCAACAGGCCAACATTTACTCAAACTTAATGTCAAAGATCATCACCAGTGAAGAGAGTTGTGTTTACCACTACGACCCAGAGACCAGACAGAAGTCTCGCAGAGAAAAAGCTCCAAGTCTCCAAGATAGAAGAGGTCATGCATGGGAGCATAGGAGTGCAGTGTCAGACTGTTAATGCTGTGCATTAGTGTAATGTTCTAAGGCGTCTGATTGAGAACAATAAGAGCAAACAACCTGAGCTGCAGCTCGATGGTAACTGGGTTCTCCCACATTACAAAGCACCCTCTCACAGCACTGTCACTCCCCCACGCCCCTTTTTACCTCATTTGCCTTCCTGTGGCCTCTTTCTGTTCCCCAAAATGTAATTTGACATCGGGGTCTAAGCCGTAAACCTAAGTTTCAAGTCCATGGTGAAATTATAAATGCACATGACCGAGGTCACAAAATGTGTTTACCTCAGATGCTGATGATGATCAAACAATGAAATGTGGAATACTTATTCACAAAAGTTATAGGCTGCATCTGCTAAATCCATATTTCTGTGCAGTGATCTGTCTGTGTTACAAGAACAGTCTGAGAAGTTTTTGACTGCTCAGCACATCATAAGGTCTACTTGTGATGTGATGTGTTTCTTGTTATTCTTTGTTGTTGAATTCAAAAAAATCTACAGATTAGAGAACTTCAGAACTGATCATCACCAATTTTTGATGCTTTATGTGTAAGTAGTCCAGTAATCAATTAATCACTTAAACAATGGAAAAAACATGTATGTATATTTTAAAAAATGAATATGCAATTAAATATGACCTTTGCATACGACTCTTTGGTAAGTGTCAGGGGTTTAAGTCAGACTTTAACAGACTTAACTATTCACATAAAGCTATCTCATGACCATATTTTATTTTTTACGGTAAGACAATTTTTGTGGAATAACTGTTTTCATTAGCACATATTCATAAAGTCTTAAAATTTAGCTATATCTCATGAAATCTCCTGAGAATTTTGCTCATCCGGCTTATAAAATCTAATCTTCAAAACTTTAGCAAATTCTTTTCTTTCTCGAAAAAATCTCTGATGGCACATTGAACTAATTGCAGTAATTTGTCTCCAACAGGAAATTACGCTTTTTAAAAAAGTATATTTTTCAGATGAAAAGCTTTTTACTGTCCTGTCAGGTTTATAATCACAGCAGCCCACCACACTGCACTCACATCCACAAGACACACAAACACACATAATTGCACGTAATTTTATCTTTGTGAGGACCCTCATAACGAAATGTATTCCTCGGCCCTTTCCCCTCACCTTACCAATGACTAAATGCCAAACCCTAACCTTCAATCAGCTCTTTGAAGGGAAGAGAGCTGGCAAAAATGTCTTCACTTTCCAAAAATGTTTGTACTGGGTTGGTTTCTATTCCTTTTACACACACACACACACACACACACACACACAAAGCTGCATATCAAGGTAATTAATCTTGAATTTGTCTTCTAAAGTGGAGTGGAGTTCACTGTCCTGAAGAAACGTTTTACATCGCCTCTTCAGTGACAATATAGGATAAAATGAGACAGATAAGAGAGCAAAGAGAGAGGTGCAAAAGCACTGCAAGAGATCCTCACACCCTGTCTGAGTGTCCAGCACACTGATAACTCTCTGTTAGCCTTGGTATCCTCCTGATGGTTTCACTGTCTCACGAAGCCACACAGTCTCGGCTGCACGCAGAAGTGAGTGACAGAACACACTACTGAAAGCTTGACAACAAGTGTTTCTTCAGCTATGCACCTGCGATATGAGCAACCTTGTGAATCCAGTCATAGTCAAACCTGTCCATGAGCACAACAGCTCCAATCGAGCAGGAACACAGTGTAGGCGGAATGACTGAACAGTGAGCAACAAAACAAAACAACACAAAACCTCAGCACTAAAACATCCTGCGAGCCACGGTCTGCACTGGCAGTGGAAAGGTCACTTCAGCATAAAACAATTATTGTTAAGTGCCACCAGAGACGAGATGTAATGGAAAGTCCACAGCCGATGCACTTAAAGCAGGACTTTCAGACTGTTTTATCTTCAAATGCAGACAGGCTTTAATCCACATTATTATGTTTTTTTAATGTGGAGAATTTCTCTCTTCTTACTTTGGTTTTTTCCACTTCTCCTCACCTTTGTCTATTTTGTTCCGGTACATTTTTTTTTTTTAACCTACAAATGACTTCACCTTGTGAATCCGTGTCTATCATCACGACAAAATGTACTCCAGAGAAACCTATTGTATCAGGGACCTCCACTGAAGCAGTTTTGATTACTTTACAAGGTCGTTTTTGTCCATCTGTGGACAGACTTTGTCAAAGCAAAAGCATCACAACTGTGCAAGATGCAGTCACAAAACTGTATAGGTGTGTAGTCAAATTAAACAAGACTAGGTGAAAACCTAATATATGGCTGGAACGCATCTGGGTAAATGTGGTTAATGGTAGTAGTTTAAGAGACATGCTCATATGTGTATATATACACATATGGTTGGGAAGGTTATTTTGGAGATGTAATAGGTAACAGATTACTAGTCACCCTGTTTAAAATGTAATAAGTAATGTAATTATTCCGATTATTTTGTTAAAGTAATGTAACTTATTACATTTGATTACTTTCGGATTACTTTTCTAAATTTCTAACAAATGTTTTCAACCATTTTCAAATCGTTAAACCGGGCAGTGTTAATGTCAGACGTGGGGCTACAAATTCAAACAAGAGAACCAATCGAAAGCATCAGAATAGCATCAAACTTTGCTGGACGGCTTTGACTGTGAAAAGGCAGCAGAAGACACTGTGCGCATCAAAAACATCAAAGGCAGCAAATTAAATCTTATTTTCAACATATAGGCTAAACTTTTTACAGAAAATATTCAAATGTAACCCCCTTTTCAGTAACTGTAACTGATTACAATTACATTTACTTTGTAATTAGATTATGTAATTTTGTTACATGTACTAGTTACATATCCCAACACTATTTCTATCTATCTATCTATCAATCTATCTATCTATCTGTATGGGGGCTACATTAAATACATGTAGCCTCAGTTCTCTTAAAAGTAGAAAGTAAAAGATGTTTAATATGGAAGAAAAATATCCAGCATTAAAGCCATAAAGCCTCGTTACAGGACAAAAAAAAAACAGTAATGTGGTAGAATGTGGTGTCTTGAGTATGAGTTTAAAAAATGCTGACTTTATACGTGGAAGAAGCCGCCAACAGTCTGTCTGTGACTCTTTGTCAGCAGCTCTTGCCGTGGTGGCAGCATCTGTCCTGGGCAGTGGATGCAGGAAGCACCGCTGCAGGTCCCGCTGTCCCGTGTGTACTCAATCACAGTGACAATCTGATGTTATTTTAAGCAAAAAAATGCCTATTTGTCTCTTACCACAACGCATGGTGTGTCAGAGTCTCAACCACAACACAATATAACAACATCTACGTGATTATTTAACAGCTTGTGGAGACACTTTTGGCTTTTGGTGGTCTCTCTTAGTGTTAACGCTCCACACTCATCCCACAGTAGGTGATGATGAAATCATTCGCGCGGATTAATTTTGATTTTGAAAGGGCAACAACCAATGAGGACAGAGCTATGACTATCTCACCAATCCTCCCACTTTTGTGGTCCAGCCAAAAAGTAATCACAAATGTTTAATTTCAAATTTTTCATATCTGTTTATAAAGAGCAGCACCAATACTTTTCTCTTCACATTTCATCTGTAAAACCTCTCCAGTGACTCCATCCACCCTCCTCCTTTTGTTAATCCATGCTGTCTGTTTGCTTCCGCATGGTTGTGATTTTATGTCAGCCGTGTCCTTTCGTCCAGTTTACTGTTTCAGGGACTGACTGGCTGCTTCTCTTTCAGAGGTCTGTCAGCACAGGCAGCCGTCCAACACGCTGTGTACTGGCCTTTGGTTTACACAAGCTGCAGCTTCCAAACAGACATGATGGACGGACAGACAGAGGCGGGGTTTGTGCAACAGAGAGCAGAGCTCTGTGTGCCTGAAAAGGTCAATTTTCTTTAAATGATCATGATAATGATACAGTTCTACTTTACTTGTACCCAATAACAACATGTAAACATATGGTGTCTAAATATATATACAAAAGCGGCCTGACTTTGTCTTTTAACCCATGCATAAACAGGACAGAAGCTTTGTGCAACATTGCCTACATAAGGTAGCTGTTGGCGACGATGAGGCACATTTTGGCTCTGATAATAGATTTAATATGAAGTCAGCCAACATGCTCTACATGCTGTTCAAATGTTTGCATTAGCACTAAAACACATTTTTACCCACTTGCTGTCACTTGAATGCTTGCCTACAGTGCTCTGGGAGCACACACTGTTATTTATGCCCAGTGTTGTGTAGTAATGAAGTAGAAATACTTTGTTTCTGTCGCTGGCGGACGCAGGACGTTTGACAGGCCGGGGCAAAAATAGTAAAAAGGGCACTTGGTGTATGCGGTGGGGGTGCGTAACTATGTTTTGTCCAACAGAAATGCATCCTAGTGGACACTTTACCATGTTTTAACAAATAAAAAGGAACCTTAAAGGACACTTCACCACATTTTTTCACAGGAACAGCAGCCTAAAAGGTGCTTCATCATGTCATATGTACCACAGCTGCATCCAAAAGGGCACTTTCACTTTTATTTCTAACATTAGTTAGTTGTTGTTGTTGTTTTTTTGTTCGGTTTATTTGGATATCTTTACTTTAGGCCAACTTATTCTATTTCTGTAGACTTTCACTTTTACTTTATTACATTTTCCAAAGAAAACACATATTTTTACTTCGTTACATTTCCCATTCATTTAAAAAAAATCTAATATCAACAACACTGTTTGACTAAAATTTGACCAAGAGTGACATAAGATATGTTACAACAAAACAGAACTTTTACCACCTTCCACAAATATTACAGACAAATCATGATGCATGTAACAATCAGAGTGAATGAAACCAAGACGTGAAAGCAGAGTGAAGCCCTCCTGCTTCAAGGTACGATTGTGGATTGTCATTGTTAATCGAGCACCATGAAATTACATCAGAATTTTTTTAAAAATGTGAAATAAGATTGAGTGTGAGTTAAAACACGGTAACACTACCATGAGCATCTTAGTTACTGGTTACTAAATAAAACCAGAAGAAATTTGTTAAGCTACTACCAAATGATTTTTTTGCTTGTTTGTTTTGTTTTGGTAGCCAACAATGATCGCAGACTGCAAGAAGTTGAATCATTGGAGTTTAGAAAGTTAAGAAAGTTTTCTGAAAGCACTTTTTAAAATCACTTTATTTGCATTTTGTTTTATGACTGGGATGTTCTGTCCTTATGTAGATCAGAGGCTACTTACATGAAGAGTAAACACATTTTAAAAAGTCAAACTTGACTGATTTTACATGTATTTTTACTTTCAATACTTAAGTACATTTATATTCACTGTACTTCTAATACGTAAGTACAGCAAATTCCAGCTACTTTACTGGAGTCATATTCTAACAGGTGACTTTCACGTTTATCAAAGTCATTTTCCAGTGAGGTAGCTTTATTTTTACTCAAATATGGCTTTTGAGTACTTTATACAAGACTGTTTATGCCTGTCTGGCCCCTGTCATTGATATTTTCCGTCGTATCTCCAAACACAGACGGTGGTGAATGTGTAACAGGTTTAGTTTGAAACTTGTTTGGATTTCAGTGTGTTTGCATAATGTGTCTGTTCTGTCTCACACAGCTGCTGCACAGTGACACAAAGGGCCTCTGACGGCCACTGTTGTTGTTGGATAATATTTAATTTTCCATTCAGTTTGAGTGTGTGTGTGGTGTGTGTGTGTGTGTGTGTGTGTGTGTGTGTGTGTTTGAAGAGAGGCTAGAGTGGATGTGCAAAATGAAATTTAGATGCAGAGATACAGAGAGCACATGATGTGCTTCCCTTTTTATTACGATAAGATACATTTACAGCAGTACAGCTGTGTCTTGTTTAAACAGAATAGATCAGTTTTACTGTCACATACAGAATAAATGCACTGTATATATACAGAACAGAACATTTCACTGTCGTATATCCCTGCTGCTCTTCTGTTGTCTTTACCTGCCTTGTGTTATCTTAAGACACTGTCTGACACATTGAATTATTCACATTATTATTTGACTGAAGCACTCGTGGTTTATCCTCGTTGCTGCTCTGTTATGTTTCTCCTGTTAGTTTGGAAAATCTCAGATCAACTACTGACTATCAGATGGGTTCACAGAAATGTTGTTAGCAATTTTAACAAGAAAAACATAAACACTTTCTGGCAATGAACAGTTTTATTCCTTTTTTACCGCCAATATATTTAAATTTGACCACTTCTATGGCAATAAATACATTTTTATACATCTTTTTATTCTGTGTGAAATATGCAGTATTTAGTCCCCAGTTTAAGTTATTCAAATGTCCTTAAAAGTTTTAAGTTGGGACAAAAGAACTGTAAGGTCAAAATGCATTTTTGAGTGTAAATGGATAATCTAACCATGTCCAGAAAAGTCAAAGTTTAAATATTTGTATCTTAATAATCAGTGCTTGGTAGAGCTTAAGTGGATCACAGGTGATCAGTGGATCTGAACAGTAAAAATACTCCAATACGAGTCAAAGATGTTCATCAAAAATCCTTCTAATCCTATCGAACCATGTCCTAATGAAGTATTATCAGTAAAATGTACTATCAAAGTTAAAGTTATGGCCCCTGTGATTGATAGATTATACAGATGGCATTTTATTGTTGTAGTTGCTCATCATGGAGATATGTTTATCTGCTTTATAAGCACTTAGTTCAGTGGTTTCCAACCGGGGGGGCGGGCCCCGTCCAGAGAGCCACAGTATAAATCTGAGAGGCCGTGAGAAAAAAGAGAAGGAGAAACGCTCACACACAAATTTATTTTAACTTTTTAAGACTTTTCTGCAGTCTTTTGTTGTTGTTGTTGTTGTTGTTGTTTAATTTTTGGACTACTTCATAGTTTTAAGCCTCAAGTTACGTTGTGAGAGGCACACCGACTGTTTAACAAACTGAGTCAGGAGCCAAGAATATTGTGAAAAATGGCTTTTCTGTAAACTTTAAACATGTACTGCATTTTATAATTATCCTTTTTTTTTCAAAGTAAATATTTTATCTAAAAAAGCCAAATATTTACCTCTGAAACACAGCAGAGTAAAATGGAGATCCTTGAAAGTACTTCAGTAGCTACAGTAATGAATTCATATTTAAGATATATGGCAGCAGAAATGATTTAACAATGAATGGAATAATTTAAAAATAAAACATAAACTCTTTTTGGTGTGTGGTAAACACATTCTTCATAGGATAGGTTTGTTTGTGTGCGTTGCGGTGCGTTTAGGGAACTGGAACTTCTAAACTCCTGGATGCAGCTGACACATGTTGCTTTAATGCCCACCTTTACCTTTAACAAGGAAAGACTTTTTGTACTTTTTGTTTGGGCTTCTATTTCATTCTGTGAGGGTAGTACAACATGAATAAGTCTCTTTTTGCGTACTTTGGTCCTGTTTTGATTTCACCTTCGTGTCTCCTGTTCAGTGTTTTCCTGCAGGCTGCGGTCCAACAACATTTAAATGCCTCGCCAGAACAGTTGAGAACGCAAACTGAGGCAGGAAAAGTGTCGTTATGTTGTGGGGAGGGGTTACTGTTTGCTCGTGCGTTATCATCAGCCAGGATAAGAGAGGAAAGGGGAGGGAGGAGAGGAGGGGTTACAAACCCAGTCCCGCGGAACATCCTGCAAACACGTCTGAGACTCGGAACAAAACTCCGCGCAGTTCGCTCTCGCCGCCCGCCTCGTGTCCCCGCCGGTGGGATGGCTCGTTGTCTGAGCTCCGGAGAAGTCCCGACACTTTAGTGAGAGTCGTCCGGCTGTTGTCGCGTCGCTGCCCCTTGTGTGTGTTTATGTTTGGACGCGGCGCGGTGGGACATCCGGAATGGGGAGTCCGTAGGGGGAGACGACGCTCGCGGGTGTGCTGTTGGTAAATAGAGCGCGAACGCAACGCACCACGCGCGCGCACGACTCTGCCCACGAGATGGACTTTAAGAAGACCAAATTTGGGAGGTATGTTGTGTTTTCTGAGGGGAGTTTGTTGATGCTAATGTGTAGCAGCGAAGTTTTTCTGTGTGACAGGAGCCGCGCATCCATGCGTACTGACGCGCTGGCACTGAATCAAACAGAGGGATGTTATAGATTAGTGTGTGTGTGTGTGTGTGTGTGTGTGATAAGTGACTTCCAGTGAAGTACAAACAGCAGACAGGGAACCTGATCTGCAAACAGACGAATGGATGAAGACAGAAATGAGAAAAGTGATTCTGATTAATAGATTAAACTAATAAAGAGTAACTAAACTTAAAATGACATTAACGAAATAACTTTTCACCTCTTTTCTGCTTTCATTTTCTGCTTTTCATGTGTTTGTTTCTCTCTCTCTCTCTCTCTCTCTCACACACACACACACACACACACACACACACTAATCTATAACATCCCTCTGTTTGATTC
>JAQFJA010000009.1:17874215-17886224 GCA_029874485.1 Naso brachycentron | reverse complement strand
AAAGAATCTCATTTATTTACAAAAGCAATGTGCACAAATGAAACAAAATTCATCAGCTAATTTCATTTTTGTGTGCAGTGTGTGGTGTGCATATGAGTGTGTGTATCACTGTGAGTGTGTGAGGTTGGTAAGGGCACGCAGTTGCAGTGGCATGGCGACATTAGTGTCTTTGTGCCACTGGGGCGTTGTGACATGCGGAGGCGGGGTCAGGACGCTCTGTGCCACACCAGGGGCCTTCAGCAGCGACCACAACTCCTCACCACGCGCTACTATGGCAACAAGGTCCTCTTCATCAGAGCACCAGGAAACCGACCCGCCTCTGGTTACCGTTCTCAGCTTGGAGAGGAAGAGAGACACCCTGAAAGAGACACAAACAGTTACATCACATTGCAGGTGTCTGTGTGATTCTAAAGTGTATATGTGTGGCTGTCAGTCACCTGGGTATGAGGTCATGCGATCGTGATGCCAGCTTAGCTAGAGCGCTCATTAGAGTGGTGATAACTCTGGGGGCAGGGCGGACTGCCCCAGACAGAGGGGTGGATGAAGTGATCTCAAACAGCACCGCCTCTAACGCCTCGAAACAGGAAGTGATTAGTCTCACCGAGCAGCGGGAGTCACATGACACAGAGAGGTACTCTCCCAGCACCCACACCTGAAAGCAAAACAAGTTAATTTTTATATTGACCTTTCGATACACCAAGCCCTCCTTAGTTACTGTTGCTATGTCTGACAAGCTTTCAGAGCTTGCATGGAGCTCACAGCCACTAACTGCACTTCCTGGAAAAATATTAGCTCATTCTGAAAAATGAGAAAGTGATTTCAGACAGAAGGTCTGCAGTAACCCTTTGAATGATACATACAGGAAGTCAAAACTGACTCAGCAGTGAAAACAGGTTTGAGTTATGAATATAAAGATACATACGGAAGCCTAAAGTTCACAGTGCAGCAGCTTCGTGTTGTGTTTCACTTCATTCACAAAACAAGGAAGAACTTTCCTAACTATTTAGGACCCATTCAGGACAAAAAGAGGACACGTCTCTTTGTATATCAACATTAAAAGTAAAGTTCTGCTTTTTGGTCCGGTTCCAGTTTGGGTTAAACGCTGCAAGGTATTGAGAGCTGCTCTTTCTAGACTTGTTAGCACTCTTAATAGCTACAAGTAACTCAAATTAACTGGCTAACGTCTACTAATAACAACTTAACATGGCCTAAGTGTTAACCGTAGGGTTACCAAGGCAGATGTAACTTTAGCTGTGCTTGTTTAACTCTGAGGGATTTAATGGGGAATGAGGACATCCAAACATTTTTGCTCAGAGTATTAATGTTACACTTTTCAGCGTTTGATTTTGGAAAGGTAAATAACATAAATCTCCTTGAACGTCGCCGAATAATGAGCATCACTTTTAAAAGTGCCTCAGACACGTTTAACCACGATGAGTTTGAAATCCACCGAACCAGCCTGAAAATGATGAAAATCTGTAAAGATTTAATAAGTTTCAGTGGAGCACAACTGTGTAGTTGTCAGACCCTGGTCAGAGCTGGCAGACGTACACTCTGACTGGCCTGTTTGTGTTAGAGGGCGGAGCTTAACAAAGGGTGCAATGGAGTGATATTCTGCCACATTTCAATACATGGGAAAAGATGGTGAGATTTGGGAGATGCTTGAGAAACGAGACACGGTGGCCTTTGAACGGAATCCAGAATACACACAGAGGAAAACACAGGATCTGTAAATCAGCAGGATGCTCCTCTCTGCCGTCACAGCTTCATTACCACATGCGTGTAGATTTCCTCTCTGTTGTAGACATTGGCTGTGGCTCCGGCGAACTCCAGCAGCTCGTGAGACTGGTCCACCACCAGAGAGGGGTGGAGCTTGCACAACCTCAGCAGGTGGCAGCTGAACACCCTGCAGAAACAGAGAGAGAGAGGTGTGTGGAGCGAGTGAGCCAATCACATTGAAGTTACGCAGCACAGTAGCACTTAAGTTCCTTTACAGGAGCTACCTGTGTATCTCTTTGATGTATTTTGGCATGCTGAGCAGGAGGCTGCTTCTCTCCAGCATCACAAGGATCAAGTGAGCTAAAAGCTTCTCATCAGCTACCTGGACAACAGACACACACATTATATTGTTTTAATGGAAGGTACACATTTTAGTTTGAACTCTAATGAACATTTCATATCTTTACCGCAATGACTGTGTTGAAAAAAATGTGCAACAGCACAGGAACAGCTTGGGCGCACTGAACGACTCTCGGCCAATCAGCAGCTTCGGTGAGCAGCTCATGGAGCGTGCTCAGTCGGTCAATTGTGTCACCTGTGGAGCGAAAAGAAAACATCTGATTCAAATGGATCTAGTTCTGGAATTAATTTCCCTCAGCAAAATCACTAATGAAACTCTTAAAAATTACAATCAACTCGTCTTGAGAAAATTATTCATGTTAATTTGGAAAAAAACAAACAAACAATAAAAATACAAATACAATATAAATACAAAAAATAAAAAGAAAATGAAACAGCTGATCAACATCAAACTTGTGCATTTTGTTACACATATTGACTCTAGCATAAATAACATTAAAAAAATGTCAACAGTTTTTAAACCACTGTCTTTGAAGAAAATGTTTTAGCATTTAAGGAAATAATTTATTCTTTTGATCGGTGACAAGTGTAAAATCACTCTGTGCGGTAAATATGAATCCAGCTCTAGAAGCATTTTAGCTTAGCTTTCACCCAAAGCTAACAACATCTGCCTAGAAGCATCTTAAAATAATAACATCATTAATTACTCTTTATATTTTGTTTGTGGAATCTGTACAAAAGTTGAGGTGATAAAATGTCAGGTTGTGATTTACGGGAAAGTTTATTTGTGGCAAAGTGAATATGTGAATTTTCCAACATATCAAACCGTTAATTGATTGCACGTCCACCTTTACCTGAGCCCGCTTCCCCTCGCAGCAGGAAGAGGAAGAGCCCTCTGAATGAGGGGCTGCGAAATGCATCAAGAGACAGAAGGCCACGCCCACCAGGCTCAGAAATGGGCAAACTTGCTGATCTGTAAGACACAAACACACACAAACCACGTGAGACTTGGGTAAAATGTGAACATAATCAAATCAGTCGGGCTTCTTAACAAAACAAAAGTTGAGATTATGTTGATATTTGTTTCAGCCCCGAGATCTCTGATCATGTGTTGGGGAGGTGGGGGGTGGTGGTGTGTGGTGGTGTGTGTGTGTGTGTGTGTGGCGGGGGGTGTCTTCGCGAGAGAATTGAGTGGTCGCCTCTAACCCACCATGGAGTCAGAGGGTACAAATTTATTCATGTCAGTGGACATTTTTATAGACAGTCGTGTTCTGAGGTGTGCGTGCACCTAAGTTGCAAAACCAGTGTGGCTGTGAGACAGGGCAGGTCCAGCAGAGTATGAAGCAGCTCCACTGCAGTTCTGGCTGTCACCAGAGAGGGCAGCAGATCCACAAAGTCATCCACTACTGCAGGGCTGTCCCATGCTAGCAACTGCAAAGAACAGAGAGAGAACGAAGGCAGAAACTTGTGAATCTCTCTCTGCCAATGACATGAAACCCTCATTAGCCTTCAGCATGTATGTCTATAGGATACCAGAATCAAATTAGCATCTCTGTGTGAATGCATTTCCTGTTTTTTAGTTTGTTTTGTTTACCTTCAGAAGGTTTGGGAAGGAGTGGATGTACTGTGGGACTCTGAGCTGAAGGCTCTCGACGTTCAATCGAAGGAAGCGTAGCAGCTCGTGTGCCAGGAGGTGGTCGTTGAACAGCTCGGCGGGGAAACGGCCAAACACCAAGTTCCACACACTGTCACACTCGACTGCAGCCATCTCACCTACACAGGTTCAACAACACTTAAGCTGTGTTAAACCTCAAATGCTTTCAGTGTTATCGATCAAGGAACTGAACTGAACTTACATGCATAAACCCATACTCATACTTACATGCTGAGAAACAGGGAGGCGTGAAGCTGAGTCGATCACTCACCGTGGTTGAGGTAGAACTGTGCGATGGGCAGCAGGACTCTGGCAAACGACAGATCCGAGCTGAGCCGCCCAAAGAGAGCCTTGATGCACGGGAACGTTCGGTAGACCAGCGTCGCGTCCTCGACACACACGAAGTCCAAGATACACACGGCTTCGACCAGACACTGAGAGAGGAAACGGGACAAACTGCACTATAAAATCTGGTTTGAAAGAAAATGTGAGTGCTGCTTTTTGCTTTGTTTTAATGTATAAATAACTGATTATATACTGAGCTGTTGAATATGAAGCATACAGAGAATAAGTAACAGCAGGGGAACAGAAGAGGCAGCACAATTTACACTACTTTTTAAAATAAATCTGTCAGACAAATGTCATAAATATTAAATATTATAAAAGTGAAGTGAGAAACAAACACTGAACACATTGTGATGTGGGGTGCATTTCTCTCTAACATTGAAGAGTGATAGTGTCAATTAATGAAACACACACTCACCGCTTTCTGCAGGTCTGTGTCCAACTTTTTATGTGCCTCTGCATCAAAGAGAAGAATACACACAACTGTTACACTAACACAATGAAACATCATGTGCACAAACAAACCAGGGCTGGGAGGAGGGGCTTAATTTGAACGTTGTGTTTACAAGCTGCAACAAATGAATCCTACTGACTCTACCTTTAACAATAACAGGAGAGGCAACCAATTAAAAAGGTTGAACTTTCCAAATCCAAGTAGAATTTTAGTAAAATAAAGGTTAGCATGACAGCATCAGCATATGTGTTTATTTTCTCGACATAAATCAGTAATTTCTCCTGTTTTTTCTTCCATATTTGTCCTCTAGTGATCCTTGCCCCCCCACAGTGACTTCATCATAGTTTGAGAAACACTGCACTGATGTAACACACACTCACTGCGATCGCTCTGCTCGATGAGCCGTTGGCAGTACTGGAAAGCTTTCTCTCTCAGGCGCTCCTTCGGAGGCAACAATCGGCTGGAGGAGGAAGTCGCTGAAACCATAGAAACCACCGAACCGTCCACCTCTGATCGGTCATCTGCAGCATTCAAAGTCAGGAACAAGAAACGATGATTTATTATCATCAGATTTGACTGTTGTAGTTATAATGACAAAAAGGATTTTTGTTTCTGGAGATTAAAACAGAATTAAACTTCATTCCAGAGGATCTTCTCATTTTAGCCACCAGAAGCAGCAGAGCTCACCTTTGACTAAGTGATTTAATGACCAAATTTTGTTTTACAAGGAAACTCCACTGGGCATCTTTAAACCAGAGATGGGTGGAAAATTGTTGACTTAACAGTTTGTTTTACTTAAAGTGCAAAGTTTCAACACGTTGTTTGGGAGCTGGTGCATAAATGAAGAAAAACAGTTTTGCAGCTGAACTTCATGATATTTTAAGTGCAATATATGATACCAAAAAGTATGATATTTTGTTTCAGCATAAAAATTTTATAAATTTATAAATATTTGGGTAGTGCATTTATTGTTGTTTGCTGTTTAATATTACACAGTAACATCTAAATTTCATGCAGAACTACAGATTTAGTAATAAACTTGAACTTTCACAATCAGAGAAGTGTTATGAATGATGGGATTTATGTCAGCACATTTACTGCAGTATTGTACTTAAGTACAGATTTAAGGTACTTCTTACTTTGCTTCAGTATTTTGTCTTTATGCACTTAATATTTCTATTCTACCACATTTAAGAGAAAAACACTTCACTGTAGTTTTACTGTCCAGTGAAAACCACCTATCTCCAATGTGGGTGATTTATGTTGATGAGAATTTTGATAAACTGTGATTTTGCACATTTTTTTTGTAGGGAAAGTTCTCCTCCTTCTTAAGATAAATAGTTTATAAAGGGACTGCTTTTTCTAAGCTTGTGAAAACTCACAGGACATTAATGTTACAAACTTATGATGATCTTATAGAATATGATGCATTGCTGCAGATTAAATGACCCAACAGCATACAAAATAGTTCAAATGAGCTCAACCCTAAAAATCTACAGCCTACAAGTCCCATTATTATAAAAACATCATATTTAACAGTTCAAGATTGACAGGAACTGTTTTACTGCAGAATATGTACTTTTATTTTTGATACTTTAAGTACATGCTGCTTATTATACATATGTACTTTTACTTCAGGAAGGCTTTGAGTGACTTTCACCTGCAGTTGAATATTTGTATTACAGCTACAATGACTTGTACAAACCACCAGATGTCACTGTGGTGCATCAGAGGCTCTGAAACGTCAAAACAGTTTTCAGCTCAGAGTTTTATAAAGCATTCGCCCATTACTACTGTGCGATGAAAGATTTAGATTATCAGAAAGATTTAGAGACAGATCCGTTCACAACAATCACATCCATTTGGAAAGAAAAAACAGCAACAGTTGGAAATACAGCAAAGAGATGCTTAGTCCGTTCAGTAGCTTTATAGCAGATGTATATTCAGTTTAGTAACATAACAATAAGACCTGTGGCAGCTGGCAAAGCCGGTCGTCAGTCATTCATGTTTGCATACTTTCGACGGGATTAAAGAAAGATTAAAGGGGGACACACACCAGTGAAAGTGTAATTCAAGAGGTCACAGATGAGGATTTTTCTGTGTGAGATGCTTTGTTAGATTGAGTGCCGTGAGTTAACCTGTGCTGCCCCGAACAGAAGAAGATGTAAGAGTTTAGTTTGATCATGATGTCTTAGAGGAAAGTGCATGCAGGGAAGGTCCACGATCTGACGTGTCTTACCATTAGAGAAGGAGTGGGAGAGGGAGAGGCTGAGCTGCAGCCTGTTTGCTGGAACTGATGAGAACAAAGAGCAGATCATCTGAGACGGTTGATATGAATGAACTCGAACCTTTAAGGTCGACACTTTGAGGCTGACGTTCCTTGTTTGTACTTTGTGGTTATGGCATGACAGGTGATGCTCATCTCTACAATGGGAGGGAGGCAAAAGGTTGTGGTTTGTACTGGCGGTTGGGTAAATACATTACCAGAGTCAGCTGTGGTGTTGCCATTGGAAACAGAGTGGTAGGTGAGAAGCCAGTGACGAAGCATGGAGAAGGAATAGACGTTCATCCACTGGTCGTCAGTGAAGCCCTGGCCCACACACAGCACAGTGAAGAAATCTCCTGACACGGTGCCATCCAGCTCTGCTATGGGCAGCGGCTGAAATAAGACACACACACTTTAAAGCTGGGGTAGGCAATATCTGGAAATCAAGCTAACTGTAGGATGAAATTCTGTGAAAAGCAAATCTGCTGCACCTTCCCTGTTTCCACTCGGGCTCACGTTTTGTTTCGATTGTTGTCGCTCTCTCTTTTAATTCCAGTTTACACCAAAGATTCACAACGAGACGAAACGGTTGCAGGAAAAGTTGCAGCGGTGTAAACTGTTCCGACTCAGCTTGACTCAAGCCTGCTGACGGTGTCGCCTGCAGCTCAGCTTGTCAAGTCAACAGTGGCCAGTTTTAGAACCTAAGGCAAGGCACTTCTTTCAACAGCCAATCAGCTTGTAGCAACATCACCTGTTGCTAATCAGGGGACTCCATTGGATGCATGTGCGTTTTGGAACGACCCTGTGGCGTGTTTGCTCCGTGCTCCGCCAACTGTCAACACCCATCTGCCGCGTTCAGGCTGCGTTTCAGAGTGAAGCACAGCCGGACAGCTGGAGTTGCGAGACTTTTTTTTTTTTCCAGTAGTTACAGAATCAAGTGCAATCGCGGCCTCTAAAAACTTCTGATCTGTTGACTTCAGGCCTGGCTCCCCACATGATGACGATTTATTTATGAAATTAAGTGAAAAATGATCTGGCGTCAACATAGAGTGTTTCATTTTGAAATTAACCGCATGTTTTAAAGTTGTATCTGTGTCAGACTTCCTATCCTGTTCGATGTGCTCTGTGCTGAATTGCTGCATTGTGCTCCATCATCCAGCAAAAATAGAAGCTTTGTGTATCTTCTGTGGAGGGCTGCGGATCACCGGAGCTGCGATGGAGTACGAACCCACCGCAGCCGTGGTCAGTGGAAGCATACAAACTTTTCAGAGTTGAAACATATCGGCCCGGCAGGCGTTACGCAGCAGAGACGGACCACACACACACCTGGCCTACTTTAGGGGTAAGAAGTGCAGTGTAGAGCAGCCAGTAGAAACAAGTGCTCTCTGAAATGACCCATGATTGGCTGAAAAGTGCTAATCACGGGTCTCATTTTCTAAATCCTGAATCCAGAGTCAAGGAGAGGGGCAGAAGTCTTGTGTTCTTTCAGAACAGCTGAATTACAAAATGCTTAAAGGTTATTATAGATTTTTGTCCTATGACACAGAGAGTAAACTGCCAACCAAGCTAATGAATATGAAAGTAGACTACCTGACGTGACCTGGGCCCAGTGAAGAATCCTCCTGAGGAAGCACCGCCTCCCTGAGTGATGCTAGCATAACGCAGCCAATCAACAAGCTTCTTACTCAGGAGGGTCACGTGATCTGTAGCGAATCAAATAGAGAGAGAGAAATGTGAAAAATTTAAGTGCACACAGAAATGATTGATAACTAATTAATTTTCTATTTGAACTTTGCTTTGAATTAGCAGGAAACTTTGCGCCGCGTTCTGTCTGTCACCTTCAGTGAGGCACTCGGGGCTGTGTGAGAGGGTGGTGTTGAGGATGGGCAGCATGTGTGTGAGCGAGTTAGCTGCTCCCTCTGACTGTCGGCTTTCCAGGCTGCGAAGGAGCTGAGCACAGAAAGATGACAGCTCGGCCTTTGATCCAGCCTGTGTGGTTCAAGTTTATGAGAGACAGTGAATGAAGAGTGTTTATTTCTATATTATATCTTCACACAAACCAGAACAATCTAGAGTACTTTTCACTCTTGAACATTATGGAATGCTTTTCCCAAAATGCACACCATAATGTCTGAATGGAGAAGTAGTGGCAAACTGATTAAATGACTGACAGTCAGTTTATCACCAACAGTTTAAGACAGATTCCTAGAAATGAAAGAATATCAAACCAAAACAGAAAAAAAAGCATCTGCACACTCAAATCTGTGCAAAAAATCTTTTCTTTGGTGCAAGCTTTCAGTCAGAGACCTTCTTCGAGGCATTAACAGGCAGCAAGAAGTTGTTGTAGTGCCGTGGTTAAAAGCACATCTCTTGATCTCTTGATGTTTTTCCCCACTTTAGAATGGAAGAATAAAAATATGAATCTTGATGTATGCATTGTTTCACACCTGTGAGAGCAGCAGAGCAGCAGCATGGCTGTTCAGTTGACTGCTGTTCTCCTGGTTGTAGTTCAACTCCTGGCCAGCAAGGGGCAGTGTTTCCCTGAGCACAGCTGAGCTCAACACCTGAAGCTGCTCCACAGGGGACGAGAGGAGCAACACAATCCTCTTCTGAAGCTCTGGGGGCAATCTTTGGCCAACGACAACAGGAAAGACTGAAAACTCTACCAGAAACGTTATGAATGAAAGCTCATACTGAATATTTAAGAGTCTGGAGCAGAAACAGAAGAAGAATGACACCTTCTGGTGTACTTGGTGGCACAGAGGATGAGGTGCAGCCTCTGCAGGGAATCGACCGTCTCGTGGCTGAGCTCCTTCCCCTGGAGCAGCTTGACCAGTCGGCTGTAAAA
Source organism: Naso brachycentron (assembly GCA_029874485.1). Taxonomy (NCBI): domain Eukaryota; kingdom Metazoa; phylum Chordata; class Actinopteri; order Acanthuriformes; family Acanthuridae; genus Naso; species Naso brachycentron. The sequence goes on along the minus strand of JAQFJA010000009.1, from coordinate 17,876,578 downwards.
CTTTTGCAGCTCCGGCTCCTGGATTTCTCTAAAAGTGACACACACGGTTAACTTGTTCTTACCAGCGAAAAGTCCTTCACGTTGCTACAACATGTCGCCACCTAACTGCTTAACACAACAATATGGCGTGTGTGTTCTATGTGTCAGGTTTATAGACGCTGATGATCCATTCTTGCTATCTGCCTGCATGTCTGTGTGTGACTGTAATGTGCTGCATGTGATTATAGGTACAGCCTCTGTGCTGTATGTTTACGTCAACAGCACTGACACGCTTCCTTTCTTTGCTTGCATGTCCTGCACCGTCTCTGTGCTTCCTATAACTGTATTTAACTGCTTCCTCTTATCCTCACTGCTCCATCTTCTTGTATTTTCTCTGTTTTTAATTAATGTTTTGTGATTTACTGTAGTTTTAGGTTGCCTATTGTCATCTGGCCAGGGACTACAGCGGGAAATAAGCCATGTTGGGTAAAGCTACCCTATTTACTGTTATTTTTACAGTCAATTAATGGGGGCTGTACATGATATATTAAAGTAATAAACTACACTAAACTAATATATTTTATTTTGGATGACTGTTCCAGTGGCGGAGCCAGAACGTGGCTAATGGGTAGGCCTGGAAAAATCAGGATGGGCCTGATTATTTTAAAGCTAATATGAGATGTGTGTGTAAAAAGTTTTATGATATAATAAAATCTGTCGAGCCACTGTAAATTAGTTTATGGTACGAAGAATATCTATACCTATGAGGGGATAAACAGTAGAGACCTATATTCCACAATTGGACCTCTGTTAAATTTCACTGTAAAGACCCGAAGGGGAAAAAGAGTGAGAGAGCAAGAGAGATCACGTTTATGTAGGCTACTTGATGAAGCTTTATTGTTTTGCTGCTATACAACAAGAGACACGTTTTCTCTGTTAACTTAGGAGCACAAAACTTCACACTTCTGTACATGGGAGACAGAGAGCTGCTTTGCTCCAGACACAATAGCACCTTGAACAGTTCCATGCATACAATCCTCCTGATACAGCACAGTTATTGAAATTAAATGTCAGACAAATTCAATGACTTTAAGTTGGGAACTTCCTTACACAGCCACAATCAGAACATGCCACAGCGGGCCAGAATACATAAAATAAAGCCACTGTCTTACCGGTAGTTTTTACACGAGGCGGAGTCTTCTGGGCTTTGAGTTAAACGCATTGATTATATCATCATAATCCGAACTGTCAATCATTTCTTTTTCAAACGACAAAAGTGTCAAGTTATTGAGGCGTCCAGTCAGCATGGATGATCTCAGGCGCGTCTGGATCCTGTAAGTCTCTCGACGCTGCAGGAGGTCAAAGGGAGCGTTATAATGGTCCTCAGTAGTATTGGGAAAAATGTCCGAAGGGCAGCTGTCCAGTATTTTTATTAATTTTCGTCAGTCTGTAGACGTGTTTTTTGAAAAAGTGGCCCAAAGATAACTGCTTAGCCATTGTTCAACAGCTGTATCCACCTGCTCCAGTACCATAATAACCCGCCTTCTGGTCGTTGCTGAACTTAAGTGTCCCGACTCGCGAGACGTCAGTCAATCACATGAAAGAAGAAGTTAGTTTTTAATTTTTTTGTGTAGGCTATATTAGATTCTAAATGCAAATAAAAAACACAATGAAACTTTTAAAGCAAATTATATATTTTTTAAAAAATATATATATTAAAAAATAAATTAATTAATCTCATTGGGTGGGCAGTCTGTCAATCTGGGTGGGCCTGTGCACATCCAGGCCCACCCATAGCTCCGCCCCTGCTGAAGGCATGTGAAAACTGGACTTATAGTGGTCAGCCTGACACAAACATGATACAAAAAAAATAATGCCTATGTTGCTACATGTCTCCCTCAATCTGCACATAGGCAACTGTATTATGTATGCTTATGTAGGAGAACAACAGCTTTTCTTGAATTCCTTTCTTCCTGAAGGACAAATGGACAGAGAGAGGTTTGTTTGCTTACACTCTGATTGACTCCTGTCTGACAAACCCTTCTCACAGACTTCTCGGCACCTCGGAGGTGTTAAGACGTCGAATTGAGATTCACCAGGCCGAGTTTGTTGATTCCGTCTGCCAATAAGTTATGCAGACTGATGACACCTAAAAAGCCTCACCAAGAAGGGGGGTCGACGCACCCCACCCTGGAATGCCAATCGGTCAGGGTGCTAAAAGGACTTCAAAGAGAGCCTCTGGAGATTATCAACTTTACGACCAGAACTCAGTTTCTATGTGTTAAATAATTTGAAATCTTTTCTTGCAGGAAAAATATTCATCTGGTCAAAATTTAAGTACCACGAATTGTTGTATGACTCATTTGTGAATAATTTGATGTGAG
>JAQFJA010000009.1:17819765-17832335 GCA_029874485.1 Naso brachycentron | reverse complement strand
ACACGTTGTGGTTTTGATTACTGTTGTTGCTTTGGTTATAACAACTGGTTATCACAAATGCAACGCAGGTTTTGTAAATTTCCCCACTGTGGGACTAATAAAGGAACATCTTAATCTTAATCTCAATCTTAATCAGAGAGCTCATTACATCTCATGGCTAATTTGCATTGTTTTACCCTGTTTTACCAGCTCAAGGTCCAAAGTGTCATAGAAAGTCTAAATGGAGAGGGTAAATGATTAAGCAAAATCAATTATCTAATAGGATGAGGTAAGGAAAGCAGCCAGGAAATGGAAATAAAAATGACAAAAGGAATTGCCCTTTTAAATACCCAATTTAATGCTGTATTCTTAATTCTGTTTGTGAATTCAGTTATTTTTTCTGTTTTTAAAACTGCATTTTCAAATTGATTTAAAATTATTTATTTAATTCAGGATTCATATTTTTAAATGTACTTGATTTGGGTACTTTAAATTTTACTTTGTAAATTCTGTTTTGTAATTCCTCTATGTACATTCTGTTTTGTAATTCCTCTATGTACATCCTCTAATGACTTTTATTGTAATAGTTCATCAAGGTAATCAGCAAGCAGGTAAGTGGCAGCAATGTTCAGAATGCTCAAACAGGTAAAAGTCTGTGTGGGCTTTGGGAGAGCTTGGAGATTCTGGAGGGGAAAGCTTTGCCAATAATCAGGTGAATGCAGGAAGGTGAGTGCATACACACACTCACTCAACAGTTCACTACATGGATGCCGAACCAGACGATGAATTAGAAATCCAGCAGTTAAGTTAATTTCCCATAGGAAACCTCACTCGCTGAAGCAATGCAGGTAGCAACACAAAAATCCGTAAATCGGTAAATCCAACAGACGAGGAAGCAGGGAAACTCTCTCAGCGATAAACTGACGGAGCAGGGAAACAGAAACCAAGAGGAACAAAGGCAAAACTCATGGTCAAAGAAGGAAGGCTGAGGCGTTTAGGAAGGTGAGTTGGAGAAAAACTCTGCAACAGGGAGGCGATCCGAAGGTAAATGCTAGAGAGTCTTGTATGACTACAGGATTACTTCCATATAAAATACGAGGACAAATTTTCGGAGTGAATCCAAACCACACCTTTTTAAACTATCCCTGTGATCACCTTTTAGAACACAAATTTGACACTGTTTGCTCCGCAGGTTGTCCTGATTCTTATAATATAGTCATTTAGGTGACAGGATTCACTGTCTTTAATTGAGAGGCAGGAGTTTGGAAGGTGCAACTTGGCTAAAATCACTATAAAATGAACTATCTCAATCCACAGTAAAGCATCACCATGGCAACATCAGGAGTGCACTGCTGTAATGCTTGGACATATTCAGTAAACATATTTATTATCTTTCTCAATGAGACTAAGATAAGAAGATTGATAACACTCTCATGTCTAGGTTAAGTATGAAACTGTTGCCAAGAGGAGATTAGCTTAGCTTAGCTTAGCTTTGCACAAAGTCTCCCATAGCAAGACCTATTCCCTACCTGGAGAAAGGTCTAGCTGTATCCATCGTCATTCAACTATGGGGAAAAACAGCCCAAAACTCTGGCTTGTTTGTATTCCTTTAAACCAATCACAGTCGTTTAGGGTGGTGCTTAGCCTCAGATGCATTTCTAGGGACCACGCAAAATATAAACAAGGTGTCGGAGAGGGAGCAGTATAGTGCCCAATTGCATGCTTAAACCCAGTTCTACATCCAGAAAGTCAAACGACACAAAGATTGAACACGTGGGGAAAGGGCTTACCAGCACATCTCAGTAATTAGGACATTTCATCTTGTATACCTTTAGTGAGAGTCATGCTAGTAGTTTAAGTCTTTGTGCAAAGCTAAGCTAAAGGCTGTTTTATACTCGAAAGACAAGTGATTGTCTACGGTGTCTCAAGACTAAAATGATGTAAGAAAAACATAAGAATGTGTCGTCAGACAGGGTCTTGCACATGTTAAAACTTGTGAGGTCGCAGGTGTTTTAATTTGTCTTACATTTTGATTGGTTGGTTGAACCGAGCGCTCGATTGTTGCCACAGAGATGGAAACAGCGCTCTACTTGCTTTGGCTGAGTGGGGAAAAAAATAGTAGGCTCACAATGGATGGCTTTGAGGAGCAACTGGTGGATGAGGTGAGAAAATATCCTTATCTGTATGACCAGAGGGAGGGGTTTTAAAAAATGTTAAAATCCTGGGGGGAAATATTGCTCCTCTCTACTCCGCTTTATTGGGCCCACAGACCATCTTTTTCTACTTTGTTTCCTCCTCCTTCACAGTAAAATTAAATTTTCCTCTTCCTTTGCCAAATCAAATGTATCACAGTATCTTGCCATTTTTCATGTACTGCGAGTAGTTGTTCCACCGCTGTTCCACTAGGCAATATGGAGAAGCCACTGAGAACATGGCTTGTGCCAAGTGGTGTCTGACACTTCGTTTAAGCTTAAATGCACGTTTCACCCGACACTTTTCTGAAGACACCTGCTGACACGTGTCTTTCAAGCATAAAACAGCCTTTAGGCTAATAGTCTTCTGGCTTTAGTTTCCTGTTTGGCATAGAGTGGTATTGATCTTCTCATTAACTGCAGTGATTTTCGTAAAAATGTGCATATCCTAAATTTGATACCAGCAGCATGTTTTGAACACATTGGAAAAGGAGCAAAAACAGACTGGGAATGTTGTGGAATGCTCAAAAAAACTCCTGTTTGGAACATTCCACAGGTGAACAGGTTTATTGGCAATAGTTAATAATATCATGATTTGGTGTGAAAGGGGGCCTCCTCCAAATGCTCAGTTGTTCACAAGAAAACACATTATCGTAAAAAGGATATTACCATGTGGGCCCAAGAACAATCTGGAATTGAGGTTGTTTGAATGGCAAAAACTGTTCAGCTCGTGGATGTGTCCCTGGGTGCCCTCACTGCTCTGCTGTAACCTCATTCATATGTTGGCCCCTGTGATGTTTGCTTTGTCTCCTCCTCTTTGCAGCAGCAGTCTGCTTTCGACTTCTGCTCCACATAAAGAAGATGAAACACGCAGACAACCTGACCCCACACCCTCCTGTTACATCCGACAAGGCTTATGGCTTCTCCACTGAATTTACAAGATTATTTTCATTCTCTCTCTGTTTTATATCCTGCATGGCTCTTGCTTTGATCTCCTGTGGCCAGATAGGGTCAAAGCTTCCCCTCTGTTTTACTGAACAAGCAAAAGAAATCCGAACAGGCTGAGACTTCAACGCATCCAGCTGGACAAACATCTGATGAATCCTGCTAGCATACTCAGTGAATACAGATAATATTCACTGAACCAGGGCACAACGACTGAATGGAAAATTATTTAAATGCCTTCTTTTAGCTTTTGTTGTACAGACAACGTTAACATTAAACAGATCCCAGAAAAGGAAGATTTGTTCAGTTTTCTGACGTCACCTAGTGGTGAAATGATGATAGTGCATCAGAGAGACACGTCAACAAACTCATTTACACTGAAAATCACGGGGTCAAATTAGATAGCACACAGAATCATGGGTTAATTTGACCCATTACCAATGAGTAGCAAACCAGCAGGTTACTAATCAAACCCAGAACAATTAAGTAGTTTGACTCAGTATGTTACTTTTTTTTAAAAAACCCAAGCTATATTTTAGTTTTTTGATACGTTCCGTACTCTTCTCAAGCCCCTTTCAAATTTTGGCCATTGTTTATTACTAAATATTAAAAGATAGTTCAGTATTTTTGAAGTGGGGTTGTATGAGGTACTTCTGCATAGATAGTCTATCACCTTCTGCAGATAGAGATCAGTGGAAGAAATCACAAGATGGAAGAAATCACTGCGCTGGTATTTAGGATTTTTTCAGAAATACTGAACTGATTCTTTAATATTCTGTAGTAGCTCAGTGGTTAGCACTGCTACCTCTTAGCAAGAGTGTCCTGGGTTTGATTCCCAGATGGGGCAGGGCCTTTCTGTGTGGAGTTTGCACGTTCTCCCCGTGTTCGCGTAGGTTTCCCCCACTATCAAAAACATATATGTTAGGTCTATCTCCAGTCAATACCCTTGACTGAGGTACTGGCTCACAATCTGGAGCTGGTCCCTGGGTGATGCCCTGTGACTGCCCACTGCTCCTCAGAGACCAAATCTCACTGTACACTGTATATGTGACAAATAATGTACCTTTACCTTTACTTTTATAACATGCACTCCTTACAGTTCTCATGCTCACATGCACAATAATTTTTTTTGACAATTTCAAGGTAAAACTTAAGCTCTGTGTTTAACACCCAGTCAAAAAACCCCCAACATATTTTAGTTGAATAATCCAACAATATTGAGAAATATCATCAGCACTGGGTCAAAGTCGGTGATTGTTTGATCTTTGACGGGTTACCCAATGTTTTTTTTACTCATTTAATCCAATATGCAGTGTAAAGTGAACCCAGTATTTAGTTTGTGCCTCAAACTAAGTTTTAACTGTGTAACTAGTGTGTAGGATTTGCTTTATATGCCTTAACCGGTGAACATTTGCAGCAATGTACTCATGTAAGTTGCAGAATAGAGTGTCTTCTGTTCCAGTATTTTAAGTATTCAACTAACCTGGGCCAGAGCACTCTGCAACCAAAATATGTTCCGAGTAACAACGCAGTTAGCAGGTTCATAAATTGGTGTCTTTCTTACAAAAAATTATATTTTTGTGAGTAATCCAGTCAAGTGGCTTGGCAGAACTAACATATGATGTGTAATGGAGAGTCAAAATGGAAAAACACTGATGAAAAACAGCATCTTGTGTGGTTTCTTACTGACATGGCTAAATATCGTAAAATTCTCTGTGAGGTGAACGGATGTTGCTGGTTGTCTCTGAGTTAAATGTCAAACCACATTCTAATACACATGCTCCCTCTCACACATACCACCAAGACCACCTGACAGGACATGTAAACACTCTCTGTGCACACACACACCTCTTACACTCAGGCTGTCTCTCACACTCTTTCTCGTGTCGGCTCACATGCCCACCTCTCAGCACTCATTCCACAACGACACAGGAAGTCAAAGGTTGACCCATTTCTACCAGAGGTTTTATTTTGTTTGGTCTCTGCACAGATGTCACTGAGTGCAACGGAAATATACTGCGTATGTACAGACAAAAGCTGCAACATTTATCAGACACCTAAAAGACTTGAATCTAGGAACAGAAGCCTAATGTGTTAATCAGTTTTGCCTATACACACAAGATCTCTATATCTTAGAAAGTAAAGTTTACCAGGTGCTGCTTTGTTGCAGAATGCACAAATATTTCGAAATAAAGATTTATGATGAATAAACATGTTGCTTTAATCTCTGAAGCAGCATGAAATCATTTACAACAATATGCAAACAAATGGGAGAGACTAACAAAACATCAGTGGCAAACCAGCTGCCTTATTTTTGACAGTATGTAAGTATGTGTATGACAGTAGAGTACATAAATTTAATGCTTTACCTCACTTGGTTGTTTTCATACCTCTAAAGGTCAGCAAAGAAAAAGCAGTAACAAACACCATGTACTAAGTTATCTATGCTCACATACTCTATATTAAAGTTAACAGTGGTGAACCCAGGATGTTTGAGGGGCAGGAGTGAAAATATATGCCGTGGTGCACAGGTGTGCAAAAAGTCACTGGGCACGCAACTACGTTTTGTCCACCAGGAGGGCAACCTTGAGGGCACATTTTTTTTTTTTACATTAGTGCACTGGAGGTGAGTGATTGCTCCCTCTGCCTCTCCTGAGAGTCAGCCAGTAAAGCTATGTTATCACAACTTATGTATTCAAAGCACATTTAAATCATGTTTCAATGCTTTCACATCACAAATGCAGGAATTAACATTTTTTAAGACAGATTTTTCAGATAATTTGAGAGGTTTGAAAGAGCTCACACAACACATGCAAATTTAGACTAAATGGTGAAAAAGCAAACTCCAAAACTACGTTTTGTTTGCTTTTTTTGAGACAGTGTCATCAATAACTGACAGTCGCATTCAGTTTAAAGGAATTCATACGTTCATGCCTAGCCTTGCAATGTTACTTCATATGTATTTTCACACGCTTGCAAACAACAGCATTTTTAAAAAAGTCCCCAATGGTCTCCAGCATTGTAAACATTCAACAGTGAGGTATTGTACATTTTATCAGCAACATGTTGACTCGCACAGACAACAGGTTGATTTTCTGAATCTCTCTTTTCACATGTAAATCTCTTACACAAATCCTATCCCCATTCCTGCTACATAAACGCATTAGAATTATGCCTTTTTACGATTGTTAAAAAATGGTTGTGTAATTTTAAAGGGGTCGCTTGTTCAGCAGCACATCTGCTGTTGCTCTCAACTCTAGAGTATTCACTCATTATTTTGTATATCTGTCCCACGACTTTACTGTTCAGGTTTAATCTCACTGCTCTTATTAACTTTGTTTCCAGCAAAAGCACTCTGATAATTGAGTGTACGATAGCTGCTCAAACAACTGACAGAGGTTTGAAATTGACTGAAGAGAACAGTGGAGCATTTAGCAGCTAAAAGAGACCAAGGCCAAGCAATTAAAGAGAAAGAGTATTGGACTTACATTCATCATGTGACTAGAAACATGTTATATGGCACAAAATAAATGGCAGTATTGCTCAGTTTCTGTTGGATGTGTCAATAGGCCGCTGTTTGCTAACATGTTTAGCATCAACTTAATATTATGTCAGCTTTGTGCATTGAGTTTCTTCCTTTTCAAGTGACTAAATATTAAAGCAATAATATGTAACTTTGACCACGACTTGTGGCTTCAAAAAAGGAAATTTAACGTTGCATGTTAATGCGTCACACAAAACAGCAATTTTTGTAAAACCGGGTCATATTTTACGAAGAAAATGTGATGACTGCTCAGTCTGTCTGCAGCCTTTCATTTAACAGAGCTGTTCCCAACAACTACCTAGTGCTGCAGCTGCAGCATCGGCGTGCAGGCAGCCTTCGTGTTGCTTTCAGGAACCTCCGTGAATCACAGAGCTGAGGCAGAGCAGTCGTGGGACATCAGAGGCAAAACCAGAGGACATTTTCTCCATAAAATACGACCCGGTTTCACTAAAATTGCTGTTTTGTGTGAGCCTAAACATTATGGTATTTGTATAAAATCAATTTATTTTTGGGTCAAAACAGAAGAACCACATAAACAAAAATATATTCTGTCAGAGAAACTTGCATCCCCAACCAGATTAACAACTTCATAAGCAACTTGACATACAATCAGGTTGCTCATGAAATAGATCATTCAATCACAGGGATTCTTCCTGATATGTCTCAAGTTTTTAGATTGATTTGTTGCTGAATGTTGTCTGTAGCTCTTTGAGGGTCAGATACCCTGTTCTGCAGGGCTCCACAGGCATGGAGGAAGACCTGCACATGGCGCCAGCCATAGGCCAAGCCGCATAGCTACCGCTAGCAGCTGCCACAGGTGTATCTACCTGCTGACTATCAGAGGACACCTCATATAGACTGTTGTTAGGAGAGGGTGGAGGGGAGGAGGGCAGGCACATCTGGGAAGGAAGATGGAGAGTGAGGATGAGAAGAGGAGGGGTCTGGTGATCATCTAAAACCTCATCCCGCTCTACAACCAGAACCTTTTCATCTTCCTTTTCCTCTTCATCTTCCTTTCCCATTTCAAAGCCAGAGTCTGGGCTCTGTGGCTCTTTCTTCAGGCTCTCATAGGTTGGAAAGGTGGTGGCAGAGGGGCAGAGCGAAAGGTGGAGGTTGTGGCTGTTATGCAGATTGTGGAAATCATCCTGATACATGAAGTAGGCAGGACTCGGGTCACTTCGAGCTGAGCTACCAGAGGAGCTGGACAAGAAGTAGCCCATGTTAGAGAAGCAGGACGAAGAGGATGATGAAGAGTTGTCAGCAACACCACTGGCATCTGAGGCAGCTGTGGGGAAGCTCTTGAAGTGAAGCAGAGGACAGGTGGAGCTGTATGACGGAGAGGTGGAGGGGGCCAGGTCGGAGCACTCACACAACTCAACTGGGGAAATGAGGTCGTGTGGCTGGTCCATGAAGAAGGATTCAGGAGCTGACAGAGGGTTCAGCCATTGCTAAAAAAGAGAGTGAGTAGAAAAAACATCTGCTTTTTCAGGAAAGGTCAATGCGTGTGTGTGATTTTTATCAGTATCGGCTGGAATACAAGCAGCAAAAGACAACACCAAGAGGCCTTTTCTTTTGTGATTTAAAAACAGAATTTTCTAATGTGGCACAGAGTGTGGCTGCAACTCTGTCCTTTTAAAAGGTAATGTTTTTAACCTGAACCAGACCTGCATGACCTCCTTTTCCAGAACGCTAAAGAGGTCATGCAATGGCTGAGGGGCCCCTGACAGCAAAGGCTCAGCCTCTCTTAGCATTTAACCTTCACACTTGTTTGGCAAGTGATACTTGTGGGGCAATTATAGCCATTAAAGAGAGTGACAAAGTTTAGGCTGCCCTCTTGACCACGTTGCTCTTGAAAGAGAGATTTAATTTCAGTAAGTCTCTTACTTTGTTAAATAAAGGATACTGAACAGCAGTGGTATAGCATTTCAGTAATTCTGTGGCACTCACATAAGAGGGATCTTAAAAAGCATTGTTTAAACTGAGCAGCTGAGGTCAAGATAGCAGAAAACAAAGCATCTAAAAGTTAAGTAAGATTTTGAATGCAACACTTTGTGGCACAAAGTAGCTGTGAGTGAACATACTGTGAGAATAAAACATGGTCCCAGCATGCAACCCTGGGGTACTTCAGACGAGAAAAGAGAAGTGTGCGTTGCAAGAAACAACAAATCATTCTGGCGTTCCAGGTGCTCCCAATGTACGTCAAAGCTGATTGTTTGGATTGTGGTAAACACCTTAACACATTTGCTGTGGCCGTGAACTGCAGCCTTTCATGAGCTGCTAACATTAGCAACGTTTAATCATTTTAGTCAAACGTAAGTCCTTGTGTTGATACCCAAGTTTTGCTTCATTGAAGTTACTACAAGGATCTTTAAATATTCATGATGCAGTCTCATGATTCCTCTGATGTTTATAAATTTCCTGTAACAGCAAATGAGCCCCTCAGCAATAAGACTGCATTTTTTTTTGTAGTTACTATTAATGCCCATGGTCGGGTCAGAATCCCTGCAAACTCAGATGAAACGATTTAAAAAAAAAAATTCATAGTTATGTGCAATGACAACAACAGTTATATTCTATGTCCATGGCATACTATACTGTGATAAAATCATACCATGACATGTCTAGTTACTGGTAACCTGGACGCTGTACAGTGGCAGCCCATTGCTTCTAAATGACGGCACTACTTTGGTACTAACATCTACTTTCTGAAGCACATGAGTCAAAATGTTCTATGTGGTTGGATAAAGTCAAAAAAAGGATAAATTTTTGGCAAGGACATTATTTTTACCTTTAGATTTCCTCCGTGGACTGAGTGCAGAGTGTGGAAGTATTTCGATGGGTTTGGTACTGGCCTCTTTTTGTGGAGCCTGAAACAAAACCAAAACACGCACATTTTTTTTCTACCTGTGTAAGGACCCTCAATGACAGAACGCATTTCCTAGTCCCTTACCTTAAGCTTAACCATCACAACTTAAAAGGATAGTTAGACTCTTTGAATGTGGTGTTTTATGAGGCACTTATGCCTGGCTGGTGTCTTCACCTGCTTCACCACCTCAGCTCACCGTCTGTCTGGAGAAGCAGCATGTTTAATCGGCAGGAAACAGAGCATAGCTTTGAGTGGAGCTCTAAACGGTACCAACAGCAACGCATCTTATAGCCACAAACAACAACCAACCAAAGTCTATATATGTCTCCTCATGTGTATGCTACATTTTTAAAATGTTTGGCATTTTACATTGCTGTCAGAATGTCATTTCCTTTGATGTGTTGCTATTGGCACCATTTACAGCAGCACTATGATCTGTGTCCTGCCAGCGCACTGCCCTGCTTTTCCACACAGAGAGCCAGCTGATCATTTTCTACAGCAGGTGATACACTGACTCAGCATAAGTGCCTCATACAACCCCACAGAAAAACAATCAACTATTCCTTTAATGCCTAACTTTACCCTAGCCTTAAAGCTAAACTGCACTCTTCTAGGAATTTAGCCGATCCATCCAATATCTGATGCAAGACAGGAACATAGATGCCTTTTCCTTCTCTGTGCGTTCAGTAGGTCACTGGATATCCGCCCTGCATGAGCAGTTTTGCACATTTGATGGAAGTGATGCAGAGACATTTGCTGCCATCTAAAGCCTCTAAAATGCATCCAACAGTCTACAACACGCTCCATCAACATGGTGTGACTGCATATTAACCATGCAATAGAGACATCGTCATTGTGGAAGCGAATACAAAAATAATATTATTTTAATAGTGTGGTGAATGTGCAAGTAACCTGTGGTTATAGAATGAAATTTTTGTTTTTGTCATTTTTGGAGCATAACCGTGCTGTGTCTCTACGCCCATACGACTAGTTCCTTTGTATTTTTGCCCACAATGACGATGTTTCTATCTAGTGTCCAACTGAATGCACAGAGGAGAACAAGGCATCTATGTTCTTGTCTTACACTGGGAGTTTGGATGAATTGGCTAAATTCCCAAAAAGTGCAGTTTTCCTTTAACATACTGTAACCCTAACTCGTGAGAAATGAGCACAAATGTTCTCACAACTTGGTTTAAAGCAAAAATTGTTCTGAACAAAGACAGCAACACAAAATCATGCACACACACACACACAAAATTATAGTCACCATGTTTTCATGTAACCCCTGTGAAGGACCAGCACCACAAGGAAAAAAAAGAAGACGAACACCCCTCCAAACGCTATCAAAAACTTCTGAGGCCCCTCTGAAAAAAAGAGAGCTGACTTTACAATGTGCAAAAAAAGCTCAATAAATATGTTTGTTCTCCCACCGATTAAAATCAGAGACCCCCTGTGATTTCCTGACCAGGGATGTACATAGAATATTGTGCTTAAGCAGAAACAGAGACACAACTGAAAACAGGGACACAGTTGAAGAAAGGTAAACACAAACATTCAACTAACTTGAACATAATTAATATATACATATATAAAAGTATGTCTGGAAAAAAAACTACACACTGCTGTATTTACTGATTCATTTACAAGCTCTCACTGTTATAACTTGTTCAAATTTGCTTTTTCTGCAAGAAACATGTAAAACGTCAGTGCACGATTAACCCGTCAGCTGACCCACATTTATTTCACCTGACCACTTCCAGAGTCTACAATCAAGTGACCCCATGTATTGCTTTTGTCCTGCTTGGTGAAGACTCCTGAATCAGACTGGATGACTACATTTCCAAGCTGGTCTAAGAAAATTTTGGGACCTTAGAGATTATATTTATTGTTAAAATTATAGTTTTAATGATATTTAAATGTCTCTGAGCTGTATCAGTTGTTAGTCTGAGAACTCGGAAATGCAAAGCACTGTTACCTTCTTTCGGTGGCGTTACCCCTGAGTCTGTTGCTCCCTCCCAGGATTTTGTTGGACTCCAGTTGCTCCACTGACTGTTGGGCCTGTCAGTGGGGTGAACCTTCACCCTGATCTGAGAGCGCCCCTTTAGTGTCCATGAGGGTATTTTCAGCTTTAACTCTGATGTTAATAGATTGCTGGCATCCTGATAACAGATGACAATTGGGAAGAATATTAAAATTAGGATGTCTCTTCACAACCAGAATCTCACACTGATAAACAAAGTGATTTAAATCCTAAGCACCATCAGTTCTGTTAAATTGTGTGAAACGACTGCCTTATTTTCTGTGGCTAGGGCATTGAACCAAAAAAAGTTTAACTACTGCCTGGTGGTATACCTCCAGGGGGCATACAATTGCCGGACAGTGAAAGTACAGAAGTGGGTCAAGAAGAAGGCCTGGGGTGGTTTTTATGATAGCGTGATCGTTAGAAATCTTTTTTTTAATGGTGTAGGAATGTGTTTTGTAATAAATTTTGGAAAGAAGTAAGAAATACCAAAATGCATTCTTGAAAACTTTGCTTACAAGAATTAAGATAACAGGTGACTTCACTTTTGACCTCCAAAATGTAATCAGTTCATCCTTGAGTCCAAGATGACATTTGTGCCAAATCTGACAAAATTCTCTCTCAAGGTGTTCTTGAGCTATTGTGTTTACAATACGCAAGGTCCCAGTGACCTTTGACCTCCAAAATTTAATCAGTACATCCTTGAGTCCAAGTTGATGTTTGAAACAAATGTGAAAAAATTCTGTTAAGCACTACTGAGATGCCATGTTCACAAGCAACGGATGTATACGAAGGTGCAGTGACCTTGACCTTTGACCTATGGCCTCCAAAGTCTAATTCAGTTCATCCTTGAGTCAGAGTGGACATTTGTGCAAAGTTTGAAGTGTTCATGAGATATTGTGTTCACAAAATGGCACAGAAGCACATATGCACGTATGGAAGCTCCGAGAACTTAAAGGGGAATTCCGTTTTTTTGACACCTGGACCTTATTTATAGGAATAAATACGCTCATATACTCACCCA
>JAQFJA010000009.1:17757470-17767720 GCA_029874485.1 Naso brachycentron | reverse complement strand
CATACAGTACAAAACACCAGGCAGGATCGGGCAGCCAGGATCATGACACTCAAATTACAATACAGTATATTTGTAACTAAGTAGTTTTTGGCCAGTTAAACTGCAAATTAATTTGTTAAAAGTTAAAGGCTTTTGTTTTACTGGCCTTGAGGCCTTTGGTGCTGCTTGAACCTCAATGAAACAAAGGCTTGTTTTGTCTGCACCAATGTGAAAACCTTGGACTTCTTTTATTTTTATTAATATACACATTTTTATTATTTTTTATAATATTTTAACACTTTTAAACCTTTGCTTAGGAAAGCAGAAGAAGCTCAAGATGTCGTATCTCATTTTTTTATCCACTAAACCAGAAAGCTGTGGTTATAGTGGTGGATAAATCTGCTTGCTATAGTGCCACCTAGTGACAGCACTGTAAAATTACTACTTCTACCTCAGGGTTATCTTCTTAGCACATCAGAAATGTATTTTTTTAATCATTAAAATAGTACTGCAGTCTATCAGTAACTACTTACAGCAGATTAACAAAAATACACAACAATATATCCATATCTTTTATTGTCTGTTGATGAGCAAAGTACTGATGATGCAATCACCATTTAGGAAAGAAACACACGGGGAGAAACGTCACCTTGGCTACGGATAAGTGGTAAACTTACACAGTGCAAAATGCCTCGCTAAAAGCTTACAATGTAACATATTTTACACTGTAAATATACACAGCTTATACAACATATTCACAGATGAGGTGGGACTCTAAGACTCCAAATGAGTGTTTGAAACATCCTCGTATGAAAGTGTAAAGTCATGCTTGTCACACAAAGTGCTGCGTTAGCCTACATCACGAGATGGAGCACAGTCAGTAACAGGGGAAGCAGTGTCGGAGTTTCTTTTAGCGGCTACGTCATTTGTATCAAATAAAATGTTACAGCATGGCAGTGGTGTCGGTCACATATTAGATATGCTTTTATTTGTACCGTTCAGAGCATGAATTCCCTTTTTTCCCACTTTTTTCTTTTGTTTTTTGCAGTCATAAAGGTAGAGGGTTGTGATGTCACACAGAAAACTCCCATAGACTCAGAGAGAGAGAGAGAGAGAGAGTCAGAGACATTAAGAAGTGAGGTTGCCTTCAACTCTGCAGGCACTCGGTTATATGCATGCGCTGTTCTAACATGCCTCTGAGAGCTGAACGTATATATATTTTATTTTTTCATCACTATCGATGTCAGGAACAGGTGATGTAGAAAAAGGTAGTAAAAGCCCTATGTGAGCCCGCATGGTTCATGAGGTTATGTTGTTTCTGTAGCATGCGAAAGCTAGATGTAGCCCTGCGGCAGGGCTGCACTCCCACTCTCACGCTTTGATGCTGAGGCACATAGCTGAATCTACCTTGTCGATAAATGCACTGGATGCATGACCACAACCAGCACAAGCAGAGCCAGCCCGAGTAGCTCCGCAGGGATCTGAGACTGCACTCAGTCTCAAAACTGCCTTTCCTCGCCGTTTTTAAAGCTGCTCGTGTGCATGAGCGAGACAGCAGAGATGAGCTGAGGATGATTATGTTTACTGCTTTACACGGATTCAGTTTAGAGACAACCAGAGGAACCAAATCCAACCAAAGTGCAAACACTGACTCTCTTTTTCCTTCATCAAACTAAAGCAAACACTCACAGAAAAAAATTGAATTAGCATCAAACTTGTGTCTGCAGTTTTGCAGTCAGCATTAATCAGCGTTTCTGTAAATGGACCAGATTTTACCCTGGAGGAAGTGTTTCGACCCCGACTCCCTGAGCAGAAACGAACCAGATATTAACAAAGACAGCTTCAACATCGCTCACGGAAAAGATCGGAGACTTTCATGTCCGAACATCAAGTTTTATAACAGAAAGCACAAACAACTCAGGACTCACTTCTCAACCGGTTTGCACACATTCCACTACACACGGTTTATAATTTGTCAGTGTCCATGTGTTGGTTTGGATTTCAGTTAGTGGCTTTTTTTCAAACTCTCTCTTTGAACAAATGATTTGAAATGAGCGACACACATGGCACTTGATGCAGAACGGGGTGACCACTGCGAAGTCCAGTCAAAACTCACGGCACAAGTCATACATAATGACTTACTGTTCTTTTGCCACATCCAACATCGACTGATAATATATTGCATATGCATTTGGTTTGGATTTTACGCTTATAGCTTGTATTAGTGCAGTCTGAACATCCTGTAGTTACAATGATGAAGAGGTCTTTACTCTGCAGTGATGAAGCAGGGTCTCTTTAGCAGCAGCTGATTTTTTGTGTACATGCTCATGAACAGGGGTTGAGTTCTTGGGTTTGAGGTGAATGTTTTGCACTTGAAGTCTCACGCGTGCACACTGATGGCACTTCCAGTCCAGGTTGAGCCTTGCTCAGTGATCAGTGAGTTCAGTCTTTCTAAGAAAGGGCTACTTGAGACAAGACCCCTGTTCCGAACCATCTGTTTTCTCCTAAAGAGCTGGAGCAGGAGGTCTCGATGAGGTTAACGTTAGACAAGGCGATGTTTGGGCCTGTTGAAGACTCAGAGGGAGGATAAAAGGCTGGACCACTCTCCTTTTAGTGCGATCTCGTCACTGCAGCTGGCATCCTCGACAGTCATCCTCAGGCTCCGTGTTGTCAGAAGAGTAAGAACTCTCCTCGCTCACTGTCAAATGCAATACAGTCACATTAGACAGATGTGCAGTAAGAACTTCAAAGAGTACACACACAAACCTTAGACATCCATTACATTGCAAAGCAAGACAGAGTGTATAGAAAAATAAAACTGTGTGACTTACACCACTCGGTCTGTATGGGGAGGAAAGCCTTGTCTCCGTTCTCTCTGATCATCTCCTCGATCTTGTCCAGCAGGACTGACACACTTCTGTCCTTGCCGGGGGTCTTACTGTCCAGGACATGGTAATAGTTCCCACAGTATTCGAGTAGTCTTTGCAGCTCCCGCCCGCCTCTGAGAATGTGCTCCTCGATGGGCGTGCGGCCCAGCCAGTCACCACAGCTGAACAGCACCATGGTGTGGAGGCACGCGCTGTCACCAAACAGAGTCTCTATGTGAGCCAGGAGCGTTCGCCTCTTCCTGGCTGTGAGTGACGAGACGACGGGGAGGACCAGGAGCAGGGTGTGGGGTCCGGGTCGCAGGAGGGCAGCCCCGCGCTGGGACTCCTGGCGGATGCGCTTTGGGGTTCGCCTCACTGAGAACCAATCCCAGCCAGGGGTGTCAACGATGGTGACCCGACGACCGGACACGAGCGCCTGCCTCCGTAGGCACAGCTCCGTCTCCTGGCCGGACTCGAAGTACCGACGACCCAGGATGGAGTTCCCAACCGAGCTCTTTCCAACACCCTTCCAACCCAACAAGAGCAGTCTCAACTCTGCAACAGAAAGAGAAAGAAATAACATGCAGAGAGGAAGAAGAGCGAGAGAATTTGACAGAATGGAGAATGAAGGCCATATTGATTGACTAACAGTGAGTAAGCTATTTTTTAGGACACGAATACTGGAGTTCTGTTTTTTTCCAGGAACAACACTTGTGCATTCATCTCACTCCTCACTGTATGACTCACTCACTGACACACACAGCTCCCTCATACCTCTGGGAGGCCCTCCAATCATCTGCTCCCTCTGTCTTGCATGCTCCTCCATCCTCATCCTCTCCTCCTCCAGAGCTCTCCTGGCCTGCTCCTCCTCCAGTAAAATCAATTCATTCACCTCAAAGTACCAGCCTGCATGACAGTCACAATAAATTATTCATTGTTTTTAATGAGTTGCCCAACACAGCTGCTGTACTCATTACTAATGCGAGGATTATAATACAGAAATCGTAGCAGTGGTGCCCTGCTTGCAGTATTATTTTAACTGAGTGTGTCACATCACAAGCAATTCAGCGATGTTACGTAATGTGAAAAACAAGCCTTGGTTGTCGGTGATCATTTCCTCCACCTTCTCCATCAGCTCAGGTACTTGTGTGTTGTCTTCTGTTTCTTTCCGGGTGTTGTCAAAGGCGTGGTACCTGCAAGTGAAACCCCCCCCCCCCGCAACAATTTTAAAGGAGCAGTCTATCAGTTTTACTCATAAAGTTCACTTTATCTGGAAACCCAGTGATGTCATAATGATGTCAGCAGGGTTGTCTCAGTGTGTGTCAAAAATTAAAAAGCAGGATCAAACATTTTTGGAGCTTTAACCATAACAGTCACTAAAGCCCCTTTAGTACACATGCACAGTGACTCTGAATTTATCTAGAGTTTATCTGGAGGTGCTGTATGTGTGGACACAGATGTCATGATTATGGAGGCCCCCCAAGTCCTAAGTTCTCTTCACTAACTCCACCCTCTGCTGGAAACAGGTAGATCAGAGCCTTGCATCTGCCAGCTCTGACCACAGTCTGACAAATATATGGCGTTGCTTTGAAACTCTTTCAATCTTTTGAGAATTTCTTCATTTTCAGGTTAAATCTGTGGATTTTGAACTCATCGTGGTTAAACGTGTCTGCGTCACTTTCAAAAGTGATGCTTGTCATTCGGCGATGTTCAAAGGAGATATACGTTCTTTACCTTTCCAGAATCAAATGCTGAAAGATGTAATGCTATGCTCCGGGCAAAACTGTTCTGACGTCCTCATTCCCCGTTAAACCCCCTTTACAGTTAAACCAGCACAGCTACGCCTACTTCAGTAACCCTTCGATAAACACTGAGGCCATGTTATGTTGTTATTAGTAGATATTAGCCAGTAATTTGAGTTACTTTTAGCTACTGATAGTGCTAGCAAGTCTAGCCAGCTAAGCTAAATTCTGTGAGTCTGGAAATAGCAGCTCTCAACAGCTGGCAGCATTTAACCAGAACTCGAACCCGATAAAAAGCCCAACTTTATTTTTAATGTTAATACACGAAGAGGCATGTTCTTTGCTTGTCCTAAAAAGGTCCTAAATCATTATGAGAGTCCTTGTTTGTTTTATGAATGAAGTGAAACACAAGTCAAAGCAGTCTAGCATGTGTCTTTGTAATCAAAACTCTAACCTGTTTTCACTGCTGAGTTAGTTTGACATCTTGCTTATATCATTCAAATGCATATTGCAGACCTTCTGTCTGCCACTGTCTGAAATTGCTTTTTCATTTTTCCAAAAATTAGTTAATATTTCTCCAGGGACTTAACTTAGTGACTGTGAGCTCCATGCTAACTCCGAAAGCTTGTTGTACGTAGCGAGAGTAACTAAGGCTGGCGTGGCTTAGCAAAGGGTCAGTTGTCCGGAGCGGGGGGTTGGCATTTTAACGACGTTAATATCGACTGCTTCAGTTAAAGCACTGGGATTTTACCATTATTGCTTCATCACTCCCATTTATCACCGTACTCCCTTTTTTGCTCCCTTTTTTATTGGCACATCTTCCTCTGCAAAGACCCTAATGAGCATAAAACAGGCGAGAGAGCAAAGTGAAACATCGTTGGTACCCGGGATGCTGGGGAGATTCTGGTTCCACCCTGGCTGAACCCAAATGCAGGCTTGCCAGACAAACACTGCACACAAAAAGATCACTGTCATGTGTGAAAGGGGCTAATGAGTGATGTTATTTGAGCCTCTGTAGCTTCAATGCAGCATGTAGAATACCATAAAAAAATCTTTTATTTCCTCTGTAAGCATCACCATAAACAGACTGAAAGCTGTAGTTTTAACAATTTTAAGGCTGGTTCTGTGTGTGTGTGGTTATATATTGTTTGTGTATTAAATGTGCAATGTTTATTTATTGTGTAGCCTGTCAAAGAAAAAGTAAAGTTTTTCTATTGTATTTGATTTTTCAGCTGCTCACCTCTTTCTGCCTCTCTTGAGTCCCCTAACTTTATTGAGCTATAATGTTAAATCTCTGAATTCCTACCTTTGATCAAAACAAATAAAATTTGATTGTTTACAAGAATGCATGTACAGATGCAGAAGTCATACTGAAACGTCAGTGCCTCACTGATTTTGCAGTGATTATTATAACATCACAGCTACTTTACCAACAATGCAGCTGGACCGTCGACAGTTCTGTTGCAGGATTGTTTGGTTCGTTGCCTCACTTCTCTCTAACTTCACTCCCCTGAGAATTTATTTATTTTTATTTGTAGTCTTCAGCCCCAGCTGACGCTTACTTGAGTGACATCACTTGAGGCAATTCACTGAATCCGCTTAGCTCCCTCTGGAGCCCCAAAAGCTTTGTGCAACTTTTTTCATATATGCAATAATACTCCCCGAGCGCAGTGCAGAATCTTTGATGTGTAGATCTGCTTTAAGCTGTGTATTGACCTGCTGCTGTGTTGTTGCTCCATTTCCGTTATTCAGTAATTATTTGGGATTGTTTTGCCTGCACAGTGCCGATAGAGATTCGACACAACACGTTCCTTTGCTTAGAAACTTTGTAGTGAAATCAGAGAGAAGAGAGAGGAAAAAAAGTGAAAGAGAGAAAACATCGTACCTGCTTCCACATCTCTCCACCAGCCACTGCAGGGCCTCTCCAGTGTTTGCTATGTGCTCCTCAATGAACACACCTTTAGACAGCTTGTCCACCCCAGTGAAGACCACCATGGAGTACCTCCAGGTCCCTCCACCCAGGGCCCCCAGCTGCTCCTCTGCGGCCCTCCTCTGGATGTCAGTGAAGGGCTGTGTGACTGACACCACCAGCAGGATGGCATGGGGCCCAGGCGGGCAGAGGATGGCTCCCATGCACGGCCCCTCGCTGTCCAGGCTTGGCGGAGGCTGTGGCGGGTTGTCTGACTCAGCACCGGCGTTGCCGTTGTCACCAGCTTCGGGGTTGTCATCTGGGTCGCTGGGAATGGCCCACGGAGGGGTGTCGACAACAGTGACCCGCCGGCCGTAGATCTCCGTCTGGCCCACATTGCTGTGCGTGGTCTCTGTCCCAGAGTCAAAGACCTCATCCCCCAGGATTGTGTTGGCGGTGGAGGTCTTACCCGACTGTGGGCCCCCGAGGATCAGCAGTCTGCGCTCAGGGGGGTGTCGGCCCCTGGGGTCCCCTGTTGAAACACAGAGAGATTAGACTTGAGGTTTTCCATGAGGATGGGGTTGTTCTTGTTCTTTTCTGTGTTGAGGAAATGACTTTTATCCTTTACTCTGTTTTAATCTTCCCTCCTGTCCCGTCTCATCCCTAAAGTCTTTTTGAAGAAGAGGAAACCTGTGCATTCTTTCCACTGCAATATATAGATCCCCTCCATCTCATGTCCTCTCCTTTCCTCATTTCTTTCCTCAATCCCCTCTTATCTCAGCTTTTTGCTACTTAACACCTATTCCTTTTAACTGCCTCCTCTTTCATTCCTGTCCTTATCCCCCTCTCTCCCTCTAACCGCCTCACAGCATGCCTCCTCTGTTCTTACCCTTTGGAAAATATGGATCAGAAAGCAGAAACCCTGGACTTCCTCCAGACGGAATGGCATGCGAACAGAGTATGACTCAATTTGTCAAAAAGCTACAAAGAGGAGGCAGGTTTTGATAAACTGCATCACAGGAAGAGCAGGAATATTCAGAGGATGGCAGGAGGACTGAAGCCTGCACTGTGCGAATGACAAGAGGGGGAAAACATAAAAGGAGGAGAAGGACGTTATTGATTGATCAGTGTAACTCACAGCTGCTGACACTTTTCCTGTAAGCTGCTAAACACAGGAAGTTGACTCAAGCAACAGTTCCACAGAATTCTAGATGTTCGTTCGTTCAAATATGAAATGGCTCTGAGAGTTGAGAGTTCACCCCACATGCTGTCACTGAATGAACGGTGATGGAAGGGGCGGGGGGGGGGGGACCTGCGGGGAGGTGTGCAGCAGAAGGATGAAAGCCCACTTACCAGTGTCAGAGGCAGAGGACACAGCAGCCATCTTGTGTGTAGAACCTCTGGCTTCCTCCTCCTCTGCCCCCCTCCTCCTTCTCCTTCTTGCCTCCACGGTGGATTCCTCTTCTCGCCTCTTCAGAAAGCGACGAGTCCTGAGTGGTGTGTGAAAGGCTGGCAGCTCAAATGCTTCCTGCTTCTATATTTCACTCTAACCCTCATTCTACTGCAGTGTCACTCGCTCTATCTTCCGCTCCCCGTGTCTACCCCTTCCTCTCCTTCTCTCCTCATACCTCCTCTGCCATTCAACTTCTTGCTCTCTTATTTTCTCTCAAATGTAATATCTTTCACACCCCCTCACTCCACTGTGGCTCTTTTCTGTCCTCTCCTCTGTAGCGTCTCTCTCCTTCTTCTCGTTTCCCTGGGCTCCTTCTTTTGTCTTATTTATCAGTCCAAGCAGAGGAGAAAGATTGTGCAACGCAGGAGACTGGAAGCCAAATCCAACCCTGCTGCAGCATCATCAGGAAGATGTCTCGTCATTTCTTGTAGGCAAAACAGAGAAAGCTGTTCCTCCCACTTGGTATCACAGCAGCAGCAGCGGCAGTGGTAACAGCAGTGTGGCACTGTATGCAGACTGCAGTCAGGAGGAAAGATAGAAAGACGGATAGACGAAGAGAGAGAGAGAGGGGGAGAAAGAGAGAGAGAGCACTCTGTTCTGTTTACAGCTGGATGTATTCCCCAGCTGCTGCATCATGCACAAACACAGCTATTTATATGATGCCTGCAGACATGGGAAAAAAATATTTTGAGGCAGGGAGGGGATGTATACTGCATGAATAAATTTAAATATTGATATAAGACATGCTGCCACAGATTACATAAGACATAAGAGCTCCCATAAATAGCAGATGACTGTAAGACGTTATCTGACTCCAGTGAATTTAAAATTTTGTCACCTTAATGTGAATTATTTCGCAAAGATGACAAACCACCACGGGAGGCTGAGCAGGTAAGTGATAAAAATCAATCTTGAACGCCTGGGAACATTCTTTGCCCCTTATCAGATGAATTATGCACGTTACGCGACGAGAGACATTCACGGACCCAAGGGAAATCACGTAAAACGGAGCGTTACAAACACAAGCAGCACACACTTAAAAAAAAGGCTCCGTATTGAAAAAAAATTGACGTTTGTTGACGTAATTTTACGCACCGGGGCTTGCTCTAACTCTTCTGAATCACAACAAAACAATTTAAGCGCAATTAAGCGAGGTCAGTACTCTGCCGTAAACCGTACGAGTCTCATTCAAGGATTCAGACCTCACGCCGTAATCTGACTCGTTGTGTCGTAAATCCGCGCTTTCTCCTCCATGTGACGCTGCACACAGCAGCCGGAGCGGGCACTTGGGAAGTGAGTGTGTGTCGGTGTGTGTAGGTGGAGGTGCTGGACGGAGTTTTCGGGTTTCAGCGGACAGCAGCTCGTCTCGTGCAAACATGGAGGGAGCGGACGAGTTCATGAAGTACCGCTCACCGCTCGTGTCGAGGTACGCCAGCAAGGAAATGGCCTTCAACTTCAGCGACAGGAAGAAATTCACAACCTGGAGGAAGCTGTGGATCTACCTGGCCAAAGCTGAGAAGGTTTGACACGTTGTGGCTGGATGAAAGCAACCGTAGCACGAGTCTTTGCTGTATTCAGAAACACAAACGTTTGATGTTTAAAGGTCTGAACTGAAGTGTGCGACCTTCAGAGAGCCCTATCAAGTTCCCTGCTCTAAATTTAGTCTGAAGGAGGACCACATTTAAACTGTGCATGGCTGTCAGGTCCTCAGCTGCTACTTACACTGTTAAATAAAAAAGAAAGACAATATCCTAATAAAGCAGATCTTTATCTTCTTTTTCTTTCTTTCTTTACCTTAAAAGCATTTGAACCTTCTTTGGAAACTAATCGAATGAGTGCATTAGTTAACATAATTCAGAAATCACGAAAATATTTTAACTTTTATCCTCATTATTTATCATATGAGCATGAAATACAGCAAATAAAATGGAAAGACAAGTTCCATG
The DNA here is from genome assembly GCA_029874485.1 of Naso brachycentron. NCBI lineage: Eukaryota > Metazoa > Chordata > Actinopteri > Acanthuriformes > Acanthuridae > Naso > Naso brachycentron. Next base: position 17,757,824 of record JAQFJA010000009.1, on the reverse strand, counting down.
CTGCTTATAAACAGCTGCAGACTCATGTATGTTTATCTTACAGGATACATAATAACACTTACTTCCATTGACTGTGGAAAACAGAAAACAAACAAACAAACAACAAACAAACAGAAAACAAAATTTAAAGCCTACACTGTGTCTGTGTTCTTCACTATGATAGTAATAACCCGATATAAAATGTGAAAGTCAAGAAAATGCAACAAACCTTGATGTTTTCTGGACTTGTTTTGTGTTTATATTGTGCAATAATGTTAATTTTTGTAACACCACTATTTATTGTATGAGAGTCAAGGGTGGTTTATGTTTTAATCTTCTTTTAATCTTTTTGTCCCATGTAGCTTTTATCGGTGC
>JAQFJA010000009.1:17739884-17752743 GCA_029874485.1 Naso brachycentron | reverse complement strand
GAAGAGTCGTTACTATGGAGATGATACACGTCAGGTCTTGTTGTTGCTGTAAACATGCAGGTTTTCAGATAGTTGCAGAAGTTTGAACTCGTCTTGTCATGCATCTTTAAGCTGAACTGGGCTCAAGATGTTCTGTTTTTCTTCCGTAGGATCTGATTATGCTGCGTGATGGATTTGACATCCTCTTGCCTAAGGTGAGCCTCAGCTGTCTGCCAGAAAAACACGCACTACCATCCACTTATGCATCTATGAGACTGGTGAAAATAGGGGCATAGAATGTTTCTTTTTTTCTTTGCAAGCCTCAGCTGTTCAGTAGCAAGTCAACAATATAGAAATAATTTATTTGCTGTGTCGTGTTAGCCAAACCAGAAATAAGCTTATTAACATGTGAGGGTTGTATGGGCGTGAGTAATAACAGTGTTATGCAATAATTCAGTTCTTAAGCCTTTTGTCTTTTCTCCACAGCTGGCCAGAGTCATCGACAGACTTGCAAACTTTGCAGAGAAAAACGCTGACCTCCCCACGCTCGGCTTCACACACTACCAGTGAGTGTGAACACAGCTGCAGGGTCCTCTCGTCAGATGCATCCCGTTTGCAATGTTTTCACGTGTCTTTCTCAGTTTGTTCTTTATCTGATTCGTCCAAGTTTTCACTCTCTTTCTTCCCTGTCTGCGTCTGCTCCACCTGCAGGCCCGCCCAGCTGACCACGGTGGGAAAGCGAGCATGTCTGTGGCTGCAGGACTTGGCCATGGACATGCGCAACCTGCAGCGAGCCCGTGACGACCTGCGTTTCCGTGGGGTCAAAGGGACCACTGGCACCCAGGCCAGCTTCCTGCAGCTCTTCCAGGGGGACCACGACAAGGTTAGGGTCATTAATACACTGGCATGACTCTTAAAATTTAGAAACTTGGCACCATGATAAATTTAAATTAGGGATGTGAACAATATGTCAACTCAACCACCGATTTTAGACTCGTGCTCAAGTCGACGCTAAAAACAGATCTCATGGTACAAGAAACTGTCCAGCCTTGCTTAGAACTACCTGTGCATCTGTGTCACATCTGTACCAGCAGTGAGAGTTTTTTCTCTGTTGTGGGCTTAATTGTGACTCGGCTTCACACTCGCCTTCTCCCTTCCCATGCACAACGCTGTCCCTGCCCACCCTGCTCTGCCTCTGACACGCTCTGACACCGCTGTGCTCTGCTTCACTTCTTATCGAAGCCGTCTTGAACAACATGCTCACACTGTGAAGTGTTTTTTTTTTTTTCAGGTGCGAATGAAGAAAAATTAAAGTACAGCAGCTAATTGCATTTTTGCTCAGAAATCTGTCACATGTGGAAAGAAGCACCCAAATTGGCACACATACTAACTGGGAGTTGTTCTTTTGGTAAAATCCATTAGCCACACAAAAATCAATATGGCTGCCATTTTTCCAAGGTGGCCACCATTTTCTGCCTGTAAATAATATTTTGGGTTAGCTGTGTGGAAAACTGTCCAATACGGATAATCTTGTTATGAAATCATACTTTTTTTTTAACCTCAGATAAAACAGATTTATAATCCTGGAGAGGCTATGAAACTTCCTACTACCATATTTTAGCCCTTGATAGAAAATAATTTGTTTACTGAGCCCTGATCTGTTACAACACAGGGTGTGTTAACTTTATTTAGCGTTACGAAAGAGACGAGCACCAGACAAACGTTTATAGCATTCCCATTTCTTTGACAACAAAAAAAAGAAAAACACCTCTGTTGGCCTTTTTTTCTGACACTTCCTCATAATGAGCACTGCAGTGAAGTTAGTTTCAGGTTGGATATTCGACAGTAAACTGATACTTGCTGCTGGATCTGGTATCCAACATAAAACTAACTTCACTGCAGGACAGAACTTCACCACTGTTTGATGTGACGCTGGATTAACGGCCAAACTGCTGCTAAACTACATGTTCTTCTGTTGGTACTCGGTTGTGTTAAAGAGTCAGAAGTGCGAGCTGTGAGTAACTTTTTATCAGCGTCCTAGCTGTGTTCATTTTGTATCAGCAATCAGACAAAAGGAGGTTGTGAGTGCAGTGGAGTGGGCAAAGTTTGAACTCTCTTTTCAGCACCGCAGCTACCACCACAAAACAAAGGAAAGGGCAGTAAAGGTGCAGACACACCAGATTTGTTGATGTACATCAAGTCGATGGATCCAGTTCATTTTCTATGGAGAGGAAGTGATCCGGCCGCGCAGTGCATGATGGGTAGGGTGCGGCGAATTTACGGAGCATTCGCCGTATCTGAACTAGCATAATCATGACTAGACCTTTGGGCTGGGTATCATCAAGGACGTCACGATACGATACATGCCTTGATACATGGGTCATGATATGATATGTACCTCAATGCAGTGCAGTACAATATGATTCGATATAATAATGATACGATACCGATATATGACGCCTTATATTGCAGTACTCAACATCATTTACTCAAAATTTAAAAATAGTGCTGAAAATGCAACTTTCTGTGTACCACTTAAGTAATCTAATAACAGGCAGACGCATCTCAATATATTGGTAACTGAGTTGACAAAATATTTTGATTAATTTTGGTGTTCCAATTTATTGAAGATTAAGTTCATTTTGTCTGAGAAGACAAAGAAGCGCGCTGTACAAGAAGGACTGCCCCCATCTACCGCACTGGCTGAGGAATCTACAGCGCCCCCTTACGGCTGGAGGGAGTATCGATATCAGGGCCTGGAATATCAATATTATATTGTTTTAAAAAATAGCGGTATATATCTAAATTTTTTATTTGTATTTTTTTGCACAGCTCTACTAGACCTCTACTTTAATCAAATTAGGTCCGTCCGATGCAACGTAGGGGGCTCAGGAAAGTACGATCAAACTGTCAAACCAGGCAGTGCTGATCAATTATGAAACAAGATTTTGTGAGGGCATTGCCTATTACTTGCGTAAAATGTTTTCAGAAACATATGCCAGTGTACTGTTTACCTGAAAAATTAGGATGTTTTTGACCGGGTCACCATCTTGAAAAGATCTGAGCCAAAATCAAGCATCACCCAAATCACAGTAAGTCTGTCCAGCTTGAGTACTGTGCCGCCCACTTGTCGGTGTGTGGGTGTTCCGTTGCATCGAGATCCGTCATTGCCAGATTTGGTGTGTCTGTACCTCAGTTGATCGATTTGTCGATTTGTGCCTCCAACAAGTCAACTTGCGAAATAATAAGTCTTTCACATCTCTAATTTAAATTCACTTGAATCATTTTCCCTCCCCAGGTGGAAGAACTAGACAGGATGGTGACTGAGATGACTGGCTTCAAAAAGTAAGTTCTCTGCTAAAATAAGATTTGTAACCTTCAGTATGATCATCCATCTATTCTCTATGTATAATGGAAGATGTGGTTAGTAATAAGAGAAGACAAGCAGCAATGCAGATGAACTGCAGTTTAGAGGGAAGTTATTGTGTAAACTCTTAAATGCCAACCCTAAATAAGGGTGGTGCGGAGATCTGCGTAATTCTCCCTGATGTTGTTGTTCTCCTGCTTCACAGAGCCTACCTGGTGACTGGACAGACATACAGTCGTAAGGTGGACATAGACTGTCTGTCCAGCCTGGCCAGTTTGGGAGCTACTGTTCACAAGGTAAGCTGCACAAGCTGGACACATTTAAAGAAATGGTGCCATCTAGTGGTGTGAAATGAAACTCTGTGTGTGCTGAGATAAACCTGCTCTTCTCTTATTAGCATTTAGAACATTGTGTTAACTTGTTAAAATTAGAGCTAACAGAGTTAATAAGAGGTGAGACTTTCTACTGACGGTTCACTCTCTGTATCAGTGTCACATGGGTTTCGCCACGGCCCCGCCCCCTTCAGGAGACATGAAGCAGTCTCAAATCCATTCATTCTCATGGGAGAAATGAACGCGATCACAGATTATGACCAATTCTTTCGTCCCCATTGTCACCAAGATACATATTGGACCCATTTTTCACAAGACACATATCTTCTGCATATTCTGGCACAAAAATGTCTTTTTTCAGACATACAAATCAAGAGAAAATTAAGTTTGTTTCAGATCTGTCTCTGTCTCAGCAACACACTCTCGTGAGATCTGGCAACTGGTGCTTCCCGCATTGCTTCACAATGGACATGAACAGACATTTAAACGGTCTTATAGGTGAAACCATGAATTAAGAGTTAAAATTTACATCAAACAAATATGATACGACACAAAATCCATCTGCTTTAATCCATCCACACAGCATTAATAACACTTCCAGATGTGGCAGAGGGATGGTGGTTCCTAACTGTCTCTGTGGGAGACGTGACTCCGCCCACTTAGGAGACAAGAAGTGCACACTGTGTCACACCATTGGTGCAGTGCACAGTGGGGGATCTTGTGTTAAAACTCATCTTTTGATCCGTCTGTAGATCTGCACAGACATTCGCCTGTTGGCCAACCTGAAGGAGATCGAGGAGCCTTTTGAGAAAGAGCAGATTGGTACATTTTCCCATCTCATAGCGTTTGATCACATTCAGAAACTCAAAAAACACATTATTCCGTAACTCATGCGACATTGTCTTGCTCCTGCAGGTTCCAGCGCCATGCCCTACAAGAGGAACCCGATGCGTGCGGAGCGCTGCTGCAGCTTGGCCCGACATCTGGTGGCACTGATAGCCGACCCGCTGCAGACGGCTTCAGTCCAGTGGCTGGAGAGGACGCTGGACGACAGCGCAAACAGGTCACTGTCACAGTCTGCCGAGATGTCTTTTTACCATATCTGAGATATTCTGATAATGTTAAACTCAACCCATGATGAATCCAAAAAAAGCCGTCTGGGCTCGTTGTTGGTATTGGATCATGCAGATGCTTTCTTTAGGTTTCTCTGCATATATTTACTCATTTCCTCTCCTCGCTCATGTGCAGGAGGATCTCCCTGCCTGAGTCCTTCCTGACAGCAGACATCATCCTCAGCACCCTGCAGAACATCACAGAGGGGCTGGTGGTCTACCCCAAAGTCATTGAGAGGCACATCCGCCATGAACTGCCCTTCATGGCCACAGAGAACATCATCATGGCCATGGTGAAGGCTGGAGGAAACAGACAGGTAGCATCAAGAACAATAGCCAACCGGGTCCTGAGTCAAACTAAAATTTAAAAAACTAAGACAAGGTGAGAAAAAAATAGTTAGGTTATCTGAAATAAAAAGAAACGTTAACAGTTTGTGGACATACAAAATAAAAATTTAGTCTGTCAAAAATATATAATTATTAAATGTGTGCTTCACATGCAACTAAAGCTCAGGTAGCTTTATTCAAACTTTTATTTAAGACCCGGTAATGAAAAATAAATAATAGGCCTATAAGCCAAAGGGGTAAGTGGGTTTACCTTTGATATTTGAAAGTCCAAAAAGGAAAAAGCTTTAGTGCTTCATTCACTCTCTGCAGCAGACGGTTTACGAAGCTCACACAGATAATTCATTCTAATAATAATCATCAGATCAATTTAAAGAAGTTTGTCGGTCTGTGAATTCGCTCTCCATGAGCTGTACTCATGGGCTCCACAGGATCTTTTATGAATGGTGATGTCATTTTCCAAGAGCACTGATTGCTCTGATTGGTCAGTGGGCGGTGCGGTAATACCCGCTGATCTCTGATCTTGAGCATAACCTGCCCTGGAGCGGGTTACACGTTCATCACTGCAGTGATATAGCCCGGTGAAAAGTAATCCACCTCGGTAGGACTGAACCTGAAGTTACCTCACGAAGGGTAAATCCTGCTTCGTAGCACAGGCCCCAGGTGTTCTAACAGATTGTTGTCATGGCAACAAAGCTCTCATCTCAGGCTTAGCAAGGGGGAGAGGTGACTGATTTTTCTGTCTCTAATTAAGTCAGTCTTAATTATTTTATGCAACAGACAGTCTTAATTAGACTAGGCTAACTTGCCATGTAGAGACCGATCTAAGGCTGAGACTAGTCTTAAACTAAGTTTATGCAGCCGGCTTCAGATGTGTTTTTGAGCTTTCCAACACTTTGCCAGTCTGTTGTTGCTTTTGTCCCAACTTATTTGAAATTCAGAATAAGCAAAACTTTAGAAAAATCAGTAAAGGTGATGAGGTATAACATGAAATATACTGTCTTTTTACTGTTTTGGATGGAGTGTATGTCAGAGAGGATACATTTATTGTCACATTGTGATAGTAATTCAGTTTAAAAAAAATAATTGAAAATGAGCAAAACCCAAATTCAACTGAATTTAAAAATAAAAAGTCAAGTGAAACAGACATTTAATAAGTCCAATCCTTCCATTTTGTCACGATTCTTGTACCCGAAGTAGCATCGAGACAACAGTGGCTTATTGGTTAGCACTGTGGCCTCATAGCAAGAAGGTCCTGGGTTTGATTCCCGGCTGGGGCAGGACCTTTCCCGTGTTTGTGTGGGTTTCCTCCAGGTGTACAAGTTTCCCCCACCGTCAAAACATGTTCATTAGATGTATCTCCAGTCAGTAGCCGTGACCGAGGTCCTGGCTTAGAATCTGGATTTGGTCTCCGAGCACTGCGCTGCGGCTGCCCGCTGCTCCTCAGGGATGGGTTAAAAGCAGAGAACACATTTCACTGTACACTGCATATGTGACCAATGGAGTACCTTTACCTTTCTGCTCCTTCAGGACTGCCATGAGAAGATCCGCGTTCTGTCCCAGGAGGCCGCAGCTGTAGTCAAACAGGAAGGTGGCGATAATGACCTGCTGACCAGAGTCCAGCGAGACCCTTACTTTGCCCCCATTCTGGGGCAACTGAACGCTATATTGGACCCCAAGACCTTTATCGGTCGTGCTCCCCAGCAGGTGCAACATCAGCATCTTCCCTCATTTTTATTATAGCTGCCATCCTGACGGCTCCATGACGTCATGACAAAAACCTGACGGGTGTTAAATCTGTCACCAAAAGCTCATCTAGAATGTCAAACTAAGGGTGAATCATTTACTCTGTTTTCTCTTTTCTTTCATTCTGTCGTGTCCAGGTGGCGAGGTTCCTGTCTGAAGAAGTGCGCCCCCTGTTGGAGCCTTACAAAGCTAAGATGGACGTCAAGATTGAGCTTGAACTCTGACACACACACATACACACACACATAAAGATACAGTAACATGCCCTCAAACTGAGAGAACTAGAGTCCATCATGTTGTTTAGCCTCAATAAAGAACAATTATTGAATGCATTCATCTTTCAGTGTTTTTATTTGTGTTCAAATTCACACATTACATAGCATTACAATTTTTTTGATGCAATATGACTTAATTGGTGATGAATAATAGTATGGTGAGAAATTATGTAAGTGAAGTTTCTGTCATCCTTACTGACGGAACTGAAGGTCAGTTACAACCTGCTTCCTTGTAATAAACATGCCAATTGCGTAATTCAGTGAATTAGTCATCCACCTGTTGAACATGAAATCTTGTCTGAACACTGAGTCCTGACTTTGATTTGTGATTTTTTTTCACTGATTGGAATTTAAACTGTTGGGAAATTCAGGATCCTGTTTAGATCGTTTTGACTTCAGGGTTTGTTTTCCATTAACGGAAAAGAAAAGGTAAACTGTAGAGGAGAGGAAACACACTGTTAGAATTGGGAGGAACTTGTACCAGAGGTTGTAAATCTAAAAAAACAGCAGCTCAAAGTCCAGCCCAGCCTGAAAATAGAAACAGCCATGTTTACCATATTTTATGGTGTAGTGCACCAACCACTCCCAGCATGGTGAATGAAATGGCCTTTATTTTGTTTAGTTTTTTAAGATTCTCAACCATTTTAAATATCGTATTAATATTTTTTCTTTGCTCCCCCAGTCATCTCACCTAGCTACACCCTTCCTCCTCAGTTATCACACGTAACACCGTTGTGATTATATTTATGATGCACTGCTGACACAAAGTTCACCTAGTATGTGTCAAAGAGCAGCAGTGAACAAGCTGACTTACCTGCTCGTGTCATTATGGTAATGGTGAAAATGGAATGAGCTGCTCTGAATGAAGTTGTAACAGAGAGTTGCTTTTTAACCTGCGACCAGTCACTGCTCAGCACAGAGTGAGTACAAACATCTTCTCTCTCAGACCCAGTTAAATTCTTGTTATGAAGTTTATTTTTTTTAGCTGCAGCCACATTCAGTCAGGATTCTCTTTTCTATGTGTGTTACTATTATACATATGTCCACTTTGCCTTGTAAGGACAGAGTGGCAGTTGGTTTTCTCTCCACATAAACCAGGCAGCAGCTGTCTTGTAACATGTGGCTCTGGGCTTTGCTTCCCATCAGCCTGGCCGTCTTTGGCACTGCGGGCATCTGGGCTGTGTGAGTATTCAGCTTCCTCTTGCTGTACTGACACCCTGTCTTTACTATTTGTCCTTATATTCAATATTCCTGTACTAGTAGGAAGGCCACTTAGTAATTAAAGCCGAGGTTGGCAGTTTACTTTTTGCATCATTGGGCAAAAACTTCATAATAACCTTTCAGCATATTGTAATTTAGGTGATGTGAAAGAACATTAGACTTCTGCATTTCTCCTTGGCTTTGTATTCAGGCTTTAGAAAATGAAGATTTTAAGGAGCAAAAACACGGAGGGGAGGGAGTTGCTTCCTAAAGAGTCTCATGCAACAGCTGGCTTGATTTCCAGATGTTGCCCTAAGCCAGCTTTAAGAATAAACTTAGGTGTAATTTATTCCTAAACACTCTTCATCCTTCCTTTTACGAAGGCCTGTATTTGTCTAGGTATTAGTACCCAGCATTTAAAGGAGAAATTTGTTTTTTAGCACATTAAGCCCGATCATGAGGCTTTTTATGATCATATCCGATGGTCAATAGCAACATTATGATGAACGGTGCATTCTTGAGAAACTGAGCTCATTGCTGACGTCACTGCTAGCTTTCACCACGGATTGGCATGGTGGGCACTGAGACAATCATTCAAAACACACGAGAAACTCGCCGAGTCGTCAGTGGTGTCCGCTGATAATGTGATACAGCGGAGGAATATCTAAACCTCCTGGCGATGTCTATACAATTCAATGGACTTTATAAAATGATGAAAAAACTCCATATAAAGTATACTAGGTGGCACTTTTGTATCCGGACGTCAGTGGGCACCACTGGCCAATCAGTGAGTTTGTTGTCTTTGAAAACGAGCGTTTATTGTGTTTTATTTGAATGATTGTCTCAGTGTCCATGCCAATCTGTTGTGGAAGCTAGTGGTGACATCAGCAATGAGCTTCGCAGTAATGCACCATTCGTCATAATGTTGCTATTGACCATTGTATATTATCGTACATAACCCTAAAATAGAGTTTAATGTGCTAAAAAACAAATGTATCCTTTGACAAAAACTGTAATTTTTGGGGCTATACTCTAAAGCACGACGAAAATTATTTTAATTCACATAAGCAGCATGAACATGCTAACAGTTAACAATTAAACAATTAAATTAAATGCAGGCCAATCCACTAACAAATTAAAAAAAACCCAAATACTTAATTTCATGCATTTGTACAAAGAGATGTCACTAAAACCTCATGCTTCTGATCAGTAGTTGTCTTATAGAAGATTTATTCAAAAATCTGCCCTGTAATTTTTCGGTCATGAATGTTTTATACATAAAAGTAAGAAAAAAATCTAATTTTTTAAGTGACGGATTGTTTATCCTGCCATGTATTTAGCGTCTAAGCTGGGCTACAATGTCAGGCCAGAGGAGAAAAAATCTCTCATGAATTGAGTCACATTGTGTGTTTTCCTTCCATCAGGTTTGCTGTATCTATAACAAATGGGTCAGTGAACCTCACAGACGGATTTCCTTACATCAGGTTGGTGTGATTCTTCTCCGCCCTGATGGGTGGTAAAACTGAATCAACAACTCATCAGTGAACCTTACAAACCGATTCATAAATATTCAGTTGTAATAACTGCAATCCCTCTTTCTCTTGTCAGTAAATGTGGCGCTTACAATCCTCAGAGCTGCCTCTTCTCCCAAGTCTGCAACATCTGCTCTGTTTTAAGTAAGTACAGATTCTTGCTAGAAGTCCTTGATCACATAAAGATCCTCTTCACTCAAATGCTGTCATTTTCTTCTGTTAATATTCTGACTTGTATCTGTGCAAAGGGCAAAGTTCAACAGTTTTTTTCCCTCCTCTCCTGAATGATGTCTGTACATTTTCCTTAAAGAAGATAAGCATTATCTTCTTTAAAATAATGTTTATCTTCAGTTTAAGTTTTTTATTAACCTGGGTGCTTTTGTCTGGTTTTCATATTTTTGTTCTCATTTCTATGTTTCTCAGTCCTTTGGATTGTGGTGATCCGTTTCCAGCAGGTGAGGGATTATGGTAATCATGGAAAGGCCAACATTGCAAGCATGGTTTTGGGATTCATTTCCTCTGTAGGAATCTCCGTCACTGGCAACTTCCAGGTAACAGCTAAAAGAAGAAATACTAAATAATAAAAAATGATTAAGAGCTTTTATTCTTATTTTTCTAACATGTAATAATCACTCTGCTCACTATATCTCATCTCTCCCTGAATGCTGCTTAGCAATCGGTCATGAGGGGCGTCCATCTTTTGGGCGCGTTTGTGGCATTCGCCCTCGGTCTGGCTTACTTCTGGGTGCAGCTGTTTCTAACCTATCAGGCTCAGCCGTCTCATGACCGATGGTGCGTCGGACCCGTCAGGGCGACCTGCTGCATCTTCTGTACCATCTTCGCCATCTCGAGTATCCTTCTTATCTGTGTGATTTAAACAAAAAACAAGAGGTAAACAGGAAAATCGAAGCCAGGTTGATACTTGTGTCAATATCTGATTAAAGAGAAAAAGGAGATTCACTTTTAATTATGTAACAAGGAATGTGTGCTCAGTGATGCAGCTGCAGTTTTAATACACAGCTGTTCATTCTCTCTTAGTTGTTTATTTGTAGGCCTACAGGTTCCAGATGTGTTCATTCCGAATGATAAAACTGGACGATAAGCTGTAAATAATCATAATTTATAAAATGTATCCATTGTTTAACTATCCATCTTCAACCTATCCACTACTTTTAGCTAATTTAACCAATTACCTTTACTGTTAGCCAGTTTTAACTGCTTTTTATTGCTGTTGGTATTTTTTTATTATCATTTTTTACAAGTATCAGCTAATTTCAGCATTTATTAATTCCCTTTAGCTATTCTATTACACTAGAGTATATGCTATTATGTTATATTGTATGCTACTCTAAAGTATATGCTATTATTACTATTTAATTTCTATTTGTAAATTGCCTTTAGCTAACTTTGGTAACACTTGAAACAACATCATCTATAATTAATCATGAGCATATTTGTAATGTGCTATAATGCGCCTATAGTGCTGTATAACCATAGTTACAAGCAGGGTTAGGGTCAACTAACATTGACCATAACCACCTATAACGCATTATAAATGTGTTTTATAGAGACAGGCTTCACAGAAAGTTTTACTTAACCTTTTTCAGCCGTTATTTATACATTAGCCCACTGTTACTAATAATGGTAGACACAAAAAAAAGAAAGAAAGCTGTAATTTGTTAGACATTAAATGCAAAAAAAAAGTTAAATTTTATTTAACATTTACCTATGACTGTTGGTTTCTTCGTTTTTATTTTTTTTAAAGGACAGATTCAGCTCATTTTTGTATAATACTGTACATGTAAGCTTTAAAGTTTGAGCCATACAGTGTCTATTTTGAAAAGGCCATCACATTGTTTGCCAACCCAACACCCCAAACTCGGACAGGAAACGGCAGACAGAAAGGTACAAGAGGAAGTGGCTGACAATACAAACTTGAACTGCATCTCTTGGGTCAAACAAAAGTAGCATTCACCAAAGTACAGATTTTGAAAGTGTGAGAAATGCCAAAGCAAAATCACATATTTACATCACGATTTGATTTACTGTTTGATTTACTGCCATGTGCTTTTCTTTGTTTGCTCCTTGACCGCGCTCTCCTCCTTCAGTGGGCGTTCTAGCCGTTCTAGGCTATTCCTCTGCGGCTGCTGTGTGTGAATGGGCCCTGGTCATGACGTTCTTCTGCCTGTTTGGTCTTTTCGCCGCTGAGTTCAGACATGTCGACTGCCACCAACTCACTGTACAGAAAAAAGATTTTGAGAATAACTTCAGCACTGCCACAGTGGAAATGAATGGCTATGCTGTTTCTTAGCTGACTTAGCTGAATGCACACACAAGCATAAATACCTTCACAGGTATGTGGTTCCAACAGAGGAATCATTTATTTTTTTTAATGTGGGCACAAGTGCACTAGATTCAGAATGTACACAGTCAATGCACAGAGTATGACTGGTTTTTAGTCACTCAATAGAGGCGTGTACTATTTATTTTGTATTATTACTATTATTTTGAAAGATGCCGTAATAATGGATTTGTTTGGTAAATAACTGTTTTTTTCATTTTATCATACTTTGTCTCTGGTGTTTATAAAATTTACAAACTTTGCTTTTTTATGTGTCTTGCCATTCTATGATCAACATAAAAGGATTGAAGACATTATTTTTCTTTAGAATGATAATGAGAATGTTTTTTTTAAACAGTGCATTGATTATCTCCCCAAGTACAAAAAAGGAGGTTGTCATCCAATGGCTTGTTTTGTTGGACTGCAAAAAATGATTCCAATCCAAACAAATCAAACTTGAAAAGTGACTGAAAACTGCTGTTTGTGTCAAAGGACTTGATTAGTTGACTAATTTTCCCTGCTGTTAAAATACTTGAAGTTTCATGTAATTGCACTGGACTGCAATAATAAATACTAACACTTGGGGGCACCATTACACTATCATTCTCTCTCCATAGCGATTAAACTTCT
>JAQFJA010000009.1:17706789-17717451 GCA_029874485.1 Naso brachycentron | reverse complement strand
CAGGTTATTTCTGAAAAAATTATGAACAGTAGTCAAAAGAGAGGGACAAATTATTTTTTTGATCCTGTTTAAATTGTATCGCCAAATGCAAACATAATTTTGTCAATCTAAAAGATAATTTTGCAAGTCAAGAAAGTCGCAGTTTATCACACAACTGCTGAAGTGTACGACTTTGAAAATATTTAGAAAGAAGACACACCCGATCGCCGTTTAAGTGACCTTATAACAACAGTCTCTCATGGAACTGGCTAACTCTTTGTTTGCTTTGCTGCAGCTCTCAACATGCCCGTACTTTTAATGTTTTTTACCTCTTATAAGCCATTTTCCCTCGTTGTGAAGGAATTGAAAAAAACTGTGCTGAAGTTACAGCCACCTAAGCGTTGTTGACGTAAATTATGCGAGACAAGACATGTAGTTCACTGAGCAGTCTCACAAAAAAAACGTTTTACGTTACTGTTTGACAACAAAATTTGACTTTCTTTACATGAAAAATTATCTTTAAAATTGCCAGCCGTCATATGTGTTATTCAGGGTACAAGCCAAACACAATCAAAAAATAATCACTTAGGCATTTTATATCCCCTTTGACCTTTATAAAGTCTGTTCACTGTTTCACTTAGAGCATGAAGGAACTGTTATGTTGGGTCAGTCATGACCTTACATGTGCACCAAGTGTGCAAGCTGCCATCAGCAGGTCCACATTTGCTATAAAAGCTACGTGGTTGTAAACTGTCCTCTCATGTAACAGCAGGGCTACAAACATCAGAGGGGCTGCTGAAGCTCCGGTTTAGAGACACTCTGAGAGAAACTGACTGGCTCTGTGTGTTTTCTCCTGACATGTAGGCCAATATATAGTATTTCCACTTAGATGTGCTGTGAGATTTTCATTTTTTTAAATTTTTTTTTCTTGGTCTCAATTGATTCTTATCTCTCTTTTATTTTCTATACGTTCCTCTCTCTCTCCAGCGGTGTTTCAATAATTCAAACAAATCACTGTCAGTCTCTCTCTCTCTCATTCAAAGCCATTTGTTAGCAGCTGTTGATAGATCTGTGCTGCAGCATGAAGCTTTTGAGCTGCTGTCACACTGCTCATAGCCACACTCAACTTATTCCTGCATCTGTGAGCTGCTGTATAATCAGGATCATTCAGAGACATTTACGAAAAGCGCACAGTATGGTGTACATTTATTGCTTAAAGTATGATGTAACTGTAAGCAGAGTACTTAAACTTTTATTTATTTTTTTGCTTAATGTACCCCTGTTTCATCTTTTGATCTAATTCAGCCACATTCCTCCTGCTGGGTTTGGGTAACCTGAGAGCCGGGGTGAGCGGTCACACTCGAGGCTCGAGGGGCCAACTAATGACTCTCCATTAGTCCATTTGGTCTACATGACCCGCTATTATCTCTGAGACACGCGCAGTAGAGACTGTATCCCTGCGACTAATCGAGGGGTCAGTTGTCTCCCCTCTCACCTCTGATGCATGTGACAGCAGCCAAACGTGCTCCTCTGCACACAAACGTGCACACACAAAAATGCATGGTATCCTTTTGTACAAGACAAATACAGATTCACGTGTTTCATCCAGTAAAGCTGACTCTGTGTGTGTGTGTGTGTGTGTGTGTGTGCAGCTATGCGATTACTACGTCAAATTAACCACTGAAGCTTTTCAGCCAGCGATGGAAAAACGCATGAAACCAAATGCCATCATTGTTCAATGAGAGATTAGTTCAGGGAGCTCTGACCTTCTCCGGATCTTCTGAAAGGCTCTTAAATATTTGAGCGAGTGCTGTCATTTCTCACTCGATTGTTCGGCATAGAAGGCCCTCTGTCCTTCGTTCATGGTGAGATTGGTCGTCAGCTTGGAAAAGAGAGTGTGTGTGTGGGGCTATGTGTGTGTGTGTGTGAATGAGCCAATATTTGAGGGGGTGTGATCTGTTCCACACAACAGCACTTTAATGTGTGAATGGTGCAACTTCATTGAGTCTGTGTGTACTTATCCGCACAATTTGGGTGCTTGTTTGCACATGCATGAGTGTGTTTCATTGCATTTACAGTACAAGGCCTGCAAGGGAGCACAGTGTTTTTTTACGCACTGGTCAATTTAGAGATTTATGGCTATTTAAGATGTCCTCTTTTAGAGTAGTAGAAGAAAAATAACCAAAATACACATATTTTCATTTGTGTGGAAAGGATGACTTTAGAAGTCTCACAGCTTTAGGACAAAAGCTGTACCTTAGTCTCATGCTATGGCAGCGGACACTTATGTATCTCTTGGCAGACAGCAGCAGGGTGAACAGGCTGTTGCTGAGGCAGGTAAATAGACCTTTGATCGTCCTTGAGGCTCTGTGCCGGTAGCTCATCTCACTGATATTACCGATGCTCGGTAGATATGTGATGTTCTGGATAAGTTTAATCACTTGCTGCAGAGCCTTCCTGTCCTGAGTCATGCACGCCCAATGCCAGTTAGTGATATCAATAGTCTAAATGTATGTGAAAGTAAAACTGGGGAGGTTTATTGTGATATTTATTAGCTGCGACCAGCAGCTCTATAGGTCGCTCTGTCGGTCGTTTGGGTGGTTGGTCCACAGGAATTCCTTCGGTGGCCACAGTTTTTCCTCTAAGAGACTGAAATTTTGCTTGGAGGTCAAGTGCTTGTGAAGGTGCGTGTTTGTTTTTATGCCAGTTTGCTAAAAGGGGGCGTGGCAATGGGAGTGGTCTATTGCAAAAAGGCACATAACTTTTAAATAGATTCACAGACTTGCACAAGATTTTGTGAAAGGGTTGGTAATGAGCCAAAGGACAGCTGATTAACTGTCCAGGCCAATGGAAAAAAAGGGGCGTGGGAAGGGGAGTGGCCTGTTACAAAAAAGCACATAACCTCTAAAGGGATTCATGTGGCCCAAACCTTGTAGAAACACACAGACACTTTACTTGGTTGTGGCTTTCCCACCCCTGCACTCTAGCCCCGCCCCCTCCCATGACTCATCAACCATCTGTTGAGTGCAACATTTCTTGGCTGCTGGTTGCAGCTATCGTGAATTTTTTGAAGCTTGTTTACTCCATCTTCACTAGTATTCATATTTTGTGTCTGATGACGTATGGGAATAAACAACACAAGTCTTGAAAGGCTGTTTGCTCAGAATGAGATTTTTTTCATTTAAGTTACAATTTCAGCAAACTTTAGTTTCATTTTTGATGTTTTTACAGAGGGGTTTGTTCATATGCTATTTATACTGTAATTTATGAACCAGTTGATTCTTAAAATCAAGGAAAACTGGGCTTTATTCAGTATTCAGGTCTCTATCTTGAAAAGTATGCAAACTACAGTGTCTCATTTTCATATTTTTAACATAAATTTTCGGACAAACTTGTGAAACAATCAATGGGGGAAGCTCTATGGATAATGATTTTTTTTTTACCCCATTCACCTATATTTTGTTTACTCAACTTGTCCTCCAATTCTGTACGTGCGTTTGAGAATGAAATGTGTGTGTGTTCATGTCTGTGCGAATGTGTGTGCACACACTAAACCACTGAGCTTTAGGTACGAGTGCATGTGCAGTATTCTTATGGATGTTTCATGAGTTGTTGCCTCTGCAGGTAATGATGGATGGCCTTCTCCCTCTGGGACTGCGGTGAGATGTTACAGTCACAGGTGTGAGTGTGTGTGTGAGACTCACAGAGAAAGTCTGCTGTAGTGTGATGTGAATGCACGTCCCAGTGGGAAAATCCCTACCTCTAGTCAAGAAACCCCCCACCCCCACCCCCCTACTCCTCCTCCTTCTCCACCTCCTTTTCCCTTTCTCCATTAGAAACTAAACACATCACACACTCATAAACATAAAGTAAAATATGTTTTGACCTGTACATGCTCATAAAACTGGCAACACTTTTAGCATATGAGAGGAAACATTTTCAAAAACCCATTTTAATCCATTTTTAGTAGTCCCTATGTTCCTCTTGTAGAGAACAGTCGGTAGAATCATTAAGCATTTGCATATTTAACTTTTTTGCATCTTAAAATCATTTTCCATATACAGTAAGATCTGACATGCAGTTTGGTTATTTCACATAACGTCACCACTCCTTAGTGTTGCATTGCGCTGGTATCCTAAGACACAATTGTTACTCCATGCCGCCAGTGGCCTTGGCCAAACGTGCGAATATGAAACGGAGTGTAAATATAGCACCGCAGCTCATGCTATTTCCTCCATCGACTCTTGTTAGAACAACAATGGCATCCTATTATTCACCGGGCCATGATTGACCTGTAAGAAAAGACTAACTGTGGGGACATTGTTCATAGCTGCAGTATGATCATGTTTGAGCGAACTTGGGAGATCTACCTAAAATGCCTTCAGTCAGAATCAATGTATGAAATTATTGAGCAGTTTGTTCTTTATGCAGCTCAGTGTTTCTTTTCATGATAGATGCTTTGTTGCTGTCTCCCATCATGTACGCGTGTATGTCCTCAAGCTGGCTCTCTGACATGCTATTTTCAGGGCCTGGGGTCGGCTGAGTTGGAGCATGCAGAGTCACCGTCAGGCATTGTTTTAAAAATGTTCCCTAAACATGAGTGACCGTCAAAGGTCAGAACTCTGAGAATAACTCCTGTGATATTTAGAAACACCTTTTGTTTCCTGATAGCCCTGCTAGCGGTGATGCTGAAGTAACAAGAGGAGTCAGTTGGCATGGCAACTCTCCATGTGACCTCTCCAGCAATGGCACCTTCATAAAGGTCTGTTATGCAATGGGCTGAATTTAGGGTGATGGGTTATTCATGAGTGTTGACTTTGCTTAAAGCAAAAAATTTTTCACTTTTAAGTGTAAAGTTTCTTGCCATTCCTAATTGTTATTAATATTTCTATTCTTTGGAGACCTTATTTGAAGTTGTAAACAGTGGATTATTGAGAAAATCTATTATTTGCCCATCAACAATACACTTTGTTTATATAGGGGCACTTCTTATAAAAACACTAAAAATGTGTGTTTTAATGGGTATATGCTCATAAACTTTAGAGGAGGAAATATTCAGCTAAGTTGGGAAGTAACGCATTACTGTAATTTTATTACTTTTCCCAGTAGCTAGTAAAGTAAGGAATTACAATTGCCAAAACAGTAATTATACTACAGTTATTCATCCAAGTAACACTGCATTACTGCGTTACTAGAAAGGAATGTGTTTTTGTCCTCAGATATGTTATAACAATAAGGTATACATGTATGTGCCAGTTTATATTTTTCTGAAAGACTCCTTTTAATGTAGTCGTTGCTAATATTTTAATAGGTTTTAATAAAGTTGTAGTAAAGTTTTAATAAGCTACTGATAGTGTTGCTATGCCTGAGCATGTCTTTAAATTCATATCCAACAAAACAAAGTCTTTGTTCCAATAAATTGAAATAAGTTTTGGGAGCTAAAAAGGGTTGTGTGTCACTTTTTTAGGAAGTCGGTTAGGTTGTGAAAGTAATTTAGTAAAGTAACAAGTAATGTAACTACTTACTTTTCTTGCAAAGTAATAAGTAAATGTATCACTTTTATAAGGAGTAATTAGTAATAAGAAACTTATTATTATTTCTGAGTACCTTGTCCAACCCTGGTATTCCAATCCTGAGCACTCAGATAACACAATGGAAAAGTAATCCATTACAAGTCAAATTCCTGCATTCAAAATGAGAAATTTACCCGAAAAAGTAAAACATTCAGTAAAAGTAAAAGCACTCAGTCTGAATGTGAGTGTAAGTGGTGACTGATAAGTTCATGGCCTGAGATCGAGGGAATCAGTTTTAGGAAATCTTACACATTTATAACTGAATATGGTCCCTTTGTTCCTTTACACTTACCAGAAAGATCTTCAAAGCAACAACAATGGTGCTGCCATCACGATGATAATGACATCATCATCTGAGCTCCTTCTTCATCAGAAGAGTTAGTCTGAGGGTGCTCAGTCAGGTGAATCGGGCGAGTGTTGGCCAAAGTCAAATCATCATTCCTGGATGTCAGCCATCGTCTGCAGATTGCTGATGTTGACAGTTTTCTCAGACAGTGCTGACTTGCAATATTTAATTACCCGAAACAGAACAAAAGTTCTTAACTTTAAACTTTCTGCATAAACACTGACAGAGTTGAGGTGTATGTGCAGGTAACAAGAGCTGTGTAACTAAGCTCCCTCTATTTAGGTCACAAACTTATCAATCAAACTTTACATTATTGTATTGGAAGTACAGGTATATTAATGTGTAGCATTTAACAGTTGTAGTCTGTCAAGTGGGATCCATTCATTCATTATCAGTAAGTGCTTATCCTTTGCAGGGTCACAGAGGTGCTGGAGCCAAACCCAGCTGGGTTTTGGGTGAGGGTGGAGGTGGGGTGCACTCTGGACAAGTCACCAGTTCATGGCAGGGCTGGCATATAGAGACAAACAACCATTCACACTCACATTCACACCTACAGGCAATTCACAGTCACTATAGTCTTTGTACTGTGGGAGGAAGCTGGAGTATCCTCAGAGAAGCCTCACAGACACGGAGACAACACGCAAACTGCATACGGAAACTTTTTACTTACTTTACTTTTTTCGTTTAAATGTCTGATTTGCCTTTTGTTTTGTCTCGTGTTTGCATCTGTGGACCATCTGCTGCTGCCTGTCTCGGTTAGGACATTCTTGACAAAGACATTTTTGATCTCAATGAGACTTAGTCCTGCTTAAATAAAGATTATTACTAATATTTTTTTTCAAATATAATTTTATAGTAGCCTTACTACTTACAACTGTCAAGTAAATGTGGAGTAGGCCTAATACAACCTTTGGTAACACCATGTCATTATTTAGCATGCTTTATAACACATTATGAACATACTGTTAATGCATTATGTAGCGCCTGTAGTGCTGTAATCATAGTTATGAGCACTCATGGTTGTGGTTAACCTGGCCCTAACCTATGACACATTATCTATGTGTCTATAATATGTTATGGTGTGTTATATATGTTCATTATATGTTATAATGCATTAAAGATGCATGCTCTCAGTCAAGTCTTACATAAACTCTTCTTCCTTAATATGATGCAGTCAAAATAACTCAGTAATAAACTTTCATAATGTTCTAACTTCAGTCCATCCACACCCTTTATGACCAAACATAACATAAACAGCCACACTATAGATATGACCCACTACAGATATGTTCACTCACTTGTTAATAACTTTTTGATAGGCCTTGTAATTTTTTTGGGTGCTGTTAAATTTCAGGTCACGTGGTAAAAACTGAATTCAGATCAACAAGACAAGCCCGCAGGACTTGGCCCAGCCTCAGGAATATCTGCATAAATGATTCACTACAGAGGAAATACCGCTCAGAGAGGCTGGCGAGGCTTTGTGGACTAATGTCGCTCCTTTGTGCGCAGATTATCGCCCATTCTTCAGGCAGGGGGGCGGGAGAGAGATACTGTTGAGCAGAGCAGCAGCAGACTCTTGGAAGTCTGCTCTACCCCTCATCACCAGCACCACCATCACCACCGCTGCGTAATCAGGCAGGTCCAGGGCTGAGGCGCACCGAGCCACACAGAGCTTTGCTGATTGATAAGAGTTCTTGGAAGAAGAGGACTGCAAACCCCCGTGCGACGTTTTTTTCAGTCTTTCAGCCTGTGAGCTGGACTTTGGGACGCATCACGGTTAAAGAGACCCTTCGAAAAGAGAAGTTCACTGGATTTTTAATTGACTTTCCTTGGAATAATTTAAACTCCTCTTACTTTTTGAGAGTCCCGGATAGTTTTCTCCTGAGACTTGCTGACCGTGGTTGCTTGGATCTTTTCTAAATTAGGCTAAATGTAAGCTCTCCACTTGCGCTTTTTGTGCGCAAGGTGAACTAAATAGAAAAGACTGAACATCACTTTGAAGAAAAAAAAAATACAACTTGGAGTTTTATTATTTATCCACCACTGCGGAGCCTTTTTCTTAAGGGGGACTTCTAACCGAGCACGAGCGCTCTCTTCTTCTTCGGGGCATCTGCAGGAGAGACAACGGTGGGGACAGACCGTCTACGCGCGCGCAGTTCCGCAGGGCGAGCCGCTGTCCCCCCGCGCGCAGTGCTGAGGAGAGAGGGTCTCTCGCGCTTCCATAAATGCCCGGTCCGTCGAAGAGGCTCGAGGCTGGGCAGCAAGATGAGCTCGTGGGTACAGCTGCTGCTCGCGCTGCTGGCGGCGTGTCTGCGGTTTGGCGTCGCCGAGGTGAGTTTGCGCCAGATACAGTTTAATGAACTTTTGGACATGTTCCACCTTTACGCTAACAACTAAAAATAGTCTTGTATTACAAGAATCATAACAAAACTCAAACCCCAGTGAGATTTTATTGACAATTATGCTGCACGAGCGCTGACAGGGAACAGAAATAACGCTACAGCAGACTGTTTGAAGCCTTTAACGTTACTCGAGGCAAATATTACCATAACTTAGGGCTGTAACGTTAAATAATTTTGACTTTTAACATGTTAATCACTTAGAATTCTGTTGTTGCCTGTTGAATTTTTTTCCACATTAGGGGTGCGGTTATCAAAAGTAGATGTTTTTCTTCCTAATAAGACATACAGATTAAATACTGCAACATGATAGGCTAATCAAATCCAGCTGTCCTTTTTTAAAATATCACTTTGGTTGGTGCACCTGCTTCGGTGTCCTCTCCTAACTTAATGGGCTCTTTTCCTTATTGCTTCTGACACAGTGAGATCCTTGCAGAAAATAACTGTTATTCCTCCCATTAACTGGCGCTATGAATGGATGCCCAGGGGCAGACACGCACGCAGAGGTCGTCCTCTGTGGGTGATGAGCCAGGAAGCAGAGGCTGCCATGATAGGCTCTTTTACAGCTGGGTGCTCCACGTGGGTTAACTACTTCATTAATGGATGCGGTTACAGATGTTGAGGAAGGCCATAAACGAGTCTGTGAGCAGCAGCATGATGTAGAGATCGAAATGAAACAACACTTTTTTCTCCCCAAACTTTTGCACCTAGGCTGAAATATAAATGGAGCTAACTTGAGAAATTCTCATCTTAGCTCCATTTATATTTCAGTCTGGGTGCAAAAGTTTGGGAAAAAAGTGTCATTTTAAGGTGTGTCCTCCTCCAAGTATGTGCTGTTGCTCCATTTCAATACAAATTTGCCTTAAAAGATTTCTTAAAAGCTTCTGAAAATGAACCGTCTGTAATGACATATGGGTGTAGGATTGATGGGCAAAGTCTGACCGACTGCTGAGGTCAAACAGGAAGACAAAAGTTAACAGAGGGTCTGGTCTAGGTCAAATGAGGCTTAACATAACTAACATTATGCTTATTTTGGAAAAAGGACCTTTAAAGTTTATAAAAGGAGGTTGAGACCTACATTGAATGTGATATTATCTGTATTCAGATTTAATCAGTTTGTGACCCAGACGATTCTTCTCCACAATAAACTGCAGTGTTAAACCACGTGGGGTGAAAACACACTGTTAACAAGTCAGTCATGGGAAGTGGAGATTTAAACAAGTCAACAAAGAGGGTACAACTCTTACTTGAGTTTGTCTCAGTTTGTTTCATCCAGTCAGATTGAGTGGTGTGGTTTGCTCAAGAACTGAGTAACTTCTGCACAACTCGCTGACAATTAGAGTAAAAACGATAAAAACAGAACAGGACAAATGTAAACACATGAGCTGCCTCTGCAGTATGTAATTTCTTTAACTTCTTATCCAGACCTGGTGGTTTAACTTCTCCTTTAATTCACTGAAACCATGGAATTTTGTGTAGGCACATAGTCCGCCATCACTGGTTCATCTTCACATAAAGGCAGATTCAGGGTGAAACACAGCTATGATGGATGACTTGAAATTCCTGTCATCAACCCGTCACTTCATGTCATGGCTCTTGTAGGAACCACATGTGAAGAAAAACGACATTTGACAGGCCGAGTGTTTTACAGGCAGGACGTTACGAAGGCTTTGAGGTATACAACCAGGAATTTCCCTTGTCTAATTTTAAAGTTATAGTATGGCAGCTGTGAAATGATGGAGTCTGTATACAGGGTACAATCACATGTTCAAAAAAGAGCATTATCGTAAGAGAAAGCGTTTAAGAAATATCTAGTCTTGAGAGGAGGTGATAATTTAAAAGGCTGCTAATGTATGAGGTGTTGCTTTCATTTACATGTACACTCAACCAGAGACCACCACAGAGGAATCCAGACATTTACTTTAAGCTAGCACACACTCATCATTATCCCTAATTGCATCAGGCGCCTCTCCAACTTTGAGATAAATTTTGAAAAAGGAATTAATTAAATCATTCTGTCTAGTGTAGCACACATGTAGGCAGAGAAATCTCACACGTGTGGTGTGCTGCTGCTGCTGCGCCGGCAGCAAACTCAACCCCCTAATTATACACGATTAGATGTTCCCCTCTGCTCTCCTGCCCACCGCAGCCGCTGCCTGTACCTGGCGTTCCTCAGTACGTCCGATAGGCCTTCAGGGGACGGGAGCTTGCTTCAGGTGATCAGTGCTGGATTACGTCAAGCTCAGCTGTTATTTGGAGTGTAGAGTTGTTCTGATACCGATACCAGTATTGGAAAATGACTCCAATATCACCGAAAATGCTGGAAGTAACCCAGTCAAAGATCCAATACCATGAGATTTATTAT
>JAQFJA010000009.1:17690565-17702980 GCA_029874485.1 Naso brachycentron | reverse complement strand
AGACCAGACACAACTCCCAGTGTGGAGGGCCCCCATGAGGAAACACTGGAGCTAAAAACTAAAAGATTAAGACAGTGCAATAAAAACGGGCAATAATGATAAAATGTCTAGAAATGTGAGGGTTTAGAAAATTTTAAAAGTAATAAAATGCACAAAACTTAAAATAAAATAAATAAAAATAAATGTCTGTGAATTCATAAATGAAGCCTAAAAAAGCAAAGACAACAAACTTAATGCACTCAGTGTGCTGACTTTTATAAAGATGTTTGTAATGGATACTTTGTCATTTATAGTTTGAAATGACATTTTAATGGCTGAACAAATAAAGCTTTCACAGACAAAATGTGTGTGGCCAGTTAAAACCAGCATGATGACAAAAGGTGACTACCTATTACCCTAGTTGTTACCAGTATATATCACCAGTAATAAAACCAACTTAGACAAACAAGTAAAGAAAAGGGGAGCAGACACACAGAGACACACACGCACACACAAAAAGTAAGAATTATACCAACAATCACCAAAGCTAGGTAGACACACATTACATGTGACCTGAACACCTTCCACACCCTCTTTGTTTCTCTTGTTCTGACTTTCTGTGCATGCTCATATTTACACACCCACAGAGGGCGCTAGAGTAAAACATGCACCACATGCCAAAAACCAGACCATTCTAAAACAGTTTCCATGTTTACATAAATCAAATACTGCTTTTGTTTATTGTTTTGTCTCAGATGAGGAAGAGGGGACTTCTGCGGCCAATGGAGGTCACCGACTACCAAGGAGCCTTGGTGAGCTAAGCCCTCCTCCTTCCTCTTTTGGTATTTGAAAAACTGGTTTTTAATATGTGAATTAGTTGTATAAAGAGAGAGACATCACAGCTGTTCTAAATGCATGGCTGACAAAGAATCTCTCCGTTATACTCATAAATATTTTAATCGAAGTTGTAGTGCTGGTGTGAAGGATTCCTAATTTTCGTCATGAATATAGAACTACTCCATCCTCATTAGTGAAGGACTGCGGGTCAGTCTGTCTTCCTGGAAGTTGATTAATGTGACAAGTATGGCTTTTGTGACACGGTAAAATCCTGCCCATTAACCTTTTTCGTTATCATGATAAAACAGATGTCTGAATTACCAGACAGCGATCTACAACAGTGTGGGTCACTTTGCTGGATTCCCTCAAACATGATGAGACACTAATGACCCTTAATTAATCCTCATGTAAGCTTATCTGTGTCCTTGAATGCTGAAACACAACAGTCACAACACATAGTGAACCTTTGTGAAGTCTGGATTTAAAAAAACAATACAAAGCAATAAATAAACATCTGATTATAAGAGGTTGAAGCATATGTACTCATTTAAAATGCATGAGTATCACACTGTAATCTGTCTGGATGTTTATGCTCTGCAGCAGCTGGTAACAGACCACAGTCGTAACCACTATTGTGTAAAACGGTAAATTGGGCCTAATTAATGAGAGACTTCTATGGCACTACCCTATAAAAATGCATGCAGAGAAGCTAGGTGAGCCACTGTGGATTAATGAGTGAGCTTAAAGGAATTAAATGTAACCATGCCTCTCATCAGATGCTCTGATGAGAGCAATTTGGGAAGTTTTTGATTTTTTGGGCAAATCATGTGCATTGTAAATTTAAGGACCAGACCGATACATTTGTTTGCTGATATCATTGGCTGATGTTGGCTTATCACAGTTATATTGTTATCGGCCTACATGCTCTCCAGGCTCCTCTACAGGTTTGAAAAAATGATTGGATTTAAAAATGCTTTAATTATGCAGTTTGTCCAGCAGAAGGAAGTCTGTTAATCAAAAACTACTAAGTTAAATGTTTACTCTTCAGTGCACTGATGGTTGGAAAAGTTCATTAAAATGTGAGGTATCCTGCCTCTATTACATACGTTTGTCACAAGTATCTGATAACCGCACGGCAGGATGACTTAGTGGTTAGCACTGTTGCCTCATAGCAAGAATGTCCTGGGTTCGATTCCTGGCTGGAGCAATACCTTTCTGTGTCGAGTTTGCATGTTCTTCCTGTGTTCATGTGGGTTTTCTGCACCATCAAAACTTGTATATACATCCATTCAGTATCCTTGACTGAGGTATTTGTTGGAATCTGGAGTTCGTCCCCAGGCGCTGCGACGTGGTAGCCCACTGCTCCTCAGGGATGGATTAGATGCAGAGAACACATTTCACTGTACGGTGTATTTTGGACCAATAGAGTTACTGTTGAGTTTATTTCATTTCGAACAATTGAAGATAACAATGAAAAATAGTAATTAAAAAAGTCTCCTTCAGGGAAACAAAACAAAGAATGTGTTCGAAAAGGAGCAGGAAGAAGCAAAACGCCTGTCTTCCCCTTCTTCAACCATTTCACATTTACATCTTTATAAATCAAAATATTATCAACTACACCTTCATAATCTTACATATATGTGTGTGTAATATCAGCCAATATGTCAGATATCGGAATTTTCTTGCTCCCCAATATTGGTATTGGCTCTAAAAATCCCATATTTGTCGGGCCCTAATACACATGACGCATTTCTTGACAGGCCTACAAGGCACAAGCTCACAGGCTGAGAGGACACAGGACCTGGGTTTCACTTGCAAGCTGTCATCAAAAAAGATGCAGCATGACAGGAGACACAAGTAATGCATCAAGATGCAGCTAGACCACAAATAGATGCCAAACAACTACAAATACAACTATAAAGCGACACAATAAAGCAGCAAGTAAATAACAAAACAGTAACACAAAAATGACCTAATGTATCTGTGTTCAGGGGCCCATTGTTTCACAATCCATCTGTGTTCACACTCAGTCCTGTTTCATCCCTCAGATGCGCAGCCAGCTCAGCAGGCTCTGTGTAAAGTTCGTACGGAGGTGGTCGAGGTCACCAGGGCAATGTTGGACCGTAGCAACGCTAACTTCCTGTTATGGCCGCCCTGTGTGGAGGTGCAGCGCTGCTCTGGTTGCTGCAATACCAAGAGCCTGCAGTGTGTCCCTTTTGTCACGCACACCAGATACTTGCAGGTAAACAATCACACACACAGAAACATACACAAATGTCTAAACATTTACATCTACAACATCACAGACAGGCGCTATGTTTGCATTATTATCCACGGACTCCCATCTTCTTCTCAAACTCTCCAGGTCATGAAGATTGAATACATCAACAAAAGACCCACGTACGCTAAAGCAGTGGTGTCAGTGGTTGATCATGTGGAGTGCCGATGTCAGCCCGCTCCACGGCCCCCTGTGCCAAAGAAGAAATCATCTCGCAGGCAGCATGGACACCAGCATCAAAACCACACACTCAGCCAAGGCCACGGACATGAACAGGTAGAGTACGAATGCTGTTTTGCATGTAATCAGCTGGTGGGTGAACGCTGTAACTGCGGTAAGTTGTATGTGGGTAAATGTACCGTTAATGGCCATTTCAAGCCAACATACCAGTCGATAGTCACTGTAAGGTATTTTGCCGTTATTCCAAAGTCACCTGCCCCCTCACACACACACATGAATGCACGCATATACATACAGAGAGAGAGAGAGCCTGAAGGCACCTGTGGCAGGTTTTTAGCAGCGTGTCGCATTGCTTTGATTTTCTGAACAGTGCTTTGGGTTTTCCAGTTGTGTATGTACTAAGGCTGTCAGCGTTAATGCATTCATCGCTGTCGGTTAAAAGGCCCTGGTTAATGCATTATTAGTTTTTGATCGTGTGCTGCTGTTTTGTCCCTTCGACGCACCCTTAGTCAAGCCGCTGTAGTGGTTTCCTGCTTCCTATCAGCAGAGGAAATATAACAATATGTTTCTGAATGGCTTTTTTCCCTTTGTGTTATTTGCCTCCCTCTCGAGTTTTAGACAAGAAGATAGATACCGTTCTTTCGACTGTGTGTGCAGTAACAAGGAAGAGACGGGCAGAGCTCATTCACCCCTACTTAGCTTAGCTCAAATACTGGCAGTCAATGGGAACTGCTAGCCTGCCACCGCCTAAAGTCAGCAGATAGATTTTCCAGCTGCTCTAAACAGTCCTGTGTGCTTGTTGTAACATTTTTATTTTCCATGTTGTGTTATTTTTAGACTCACTTAACACTTCATGTCATTTTAGAATCAAGTATGTACAGAAAGTAAACCGCAGGCCGTATGCGCAAAACACCTGAGTTTAAAAATAACATAACATGGTGAATAAACAAGTCACAACAAGCACACAGGACTGTGTAGAGTTGTTGGAAAGTTGATCTGATGACATTAGGCGGAGGCAGGCAAGCACACTATTAAATGCCAGTGTTTGAGCTAAGCTAATTAGCGGTGTGTGAGCTCTGACCATCTCTCTTCTTCTTCTTCTTTTTTTTTTTTGCTAACTCTTCCTTGCTACTGCACCAGACTTATGCAAGAAAAGTACCCCTGTTGACATTTGACACTAATAGGAAGTGCTTTACATTGTTAATATGGACTTAAAAACTGTTGTGAAATGCAAAATGATTGTATTTTAGACATGCAATAAAAAATGTGATTAATCGCAATAAAAAAATTAATCATTTGACAGCCCTAGTATAATGATTGAGATTCAGTAGTAAGTGTTGTCCATGAATCTGAGGTTGGGGTTTTGGTTTAGTTTCAACTATGATGAGATTTAGCTGAATTAAATTTTCTTGAATTTTCTTGTGTAAGGTTAAGATGCACTCCAAGGATGAACTCCATCAGTGGGATGAGCTGAAGCAGAACCAGAGAGCCCACCTGGAGGATCTGCTGGAGCAGCACTGGAGCCCCAGAGGAGACACCTTCACTCAGCCAGGAGAAGGGTACAGCCTGGCTGGAGAGGACGCATCTCGCTCTGGAGAGGCTATTCTTTTTGCTCCACACTGGGCACATAACTCCACCAGGCTCCTTGGGACTAAAGACCAAACTGAGAATCTGGAGAACGTTGTGAGGAAGACCGATGGGATCTCAGATGGCAACAAGACTGTTCCCTCAGTGGATAATGATGGCACTGAGGTCAAGGACAAGGTGGTTGAAGGTGGGGATGGGTTGCCTCATAACAGGACTGAAGGGAACGTTAATGTGGAAAACGGAAGCAGGGACAAAGACACACAAACACAGAGTCCATTATGGCAAGATGACAAATCCAAATTTCCAAAGAGCCACCAGGGTGGTTTTTCTCATCATGCCGCTCAGGATCCTCAGGCCAAGTTCAGCCCCACTGCGGCAACCGGTGAGAGAGTTGGGAGCAGGTTCCGACCGACCAAAGAGCCTAATCCAGACCCTCGAGAACCATCGAGACGGAGAGACAATGAAACTCCCGAGGAGGTGAGAATATTACAGATCGAGGAGGAAAAACTGGAGCAAGAGAGAAAAGAGCTTCTGATTCTCCACAAGAGGCTGGACCAAGAGAAGGAGATACTGAGACAGCATCAGATGAAAAGAGAAGAAGAAGAAAGGCAGAAAGGAAAGGAAACAGATAGTCAACATCACCTGCATGGTAAACATCATCATCATCTGCAAACAGAAACGACACAGAAACCAGGTAACAGACAAAGGTGTTACTCCTAAAAAAACTAAAGTTAAGCAGCCTGTGCATAAAGTAAATGAATTACATTTGATTTCAAAAATGTTTTCACAGAACCACAAGAGCAAAACATTTGGTAATTTTTTTAATAATGTGTAAATCCTGTTCTGACAGCAACGACAACCACAACGACCACGCGGCAGCCATCAGCTCCAGCCGGCCCCAGACCTCCAGCTCGTCCAAGGAGAAAGATGAGGAAGAATCGCAAACGGATCAGCAAGGCAGCTATGAGAGCGATGCTAATGTAGAACTCAAATAAAGCCAGGTGAGACCGCAGCATATTGAAAATAACAGAAAATTCAAATAAGTTAATTATTTCTGCAGTACTGATCGATATTTTCTTTGTTTTCCCCTCAGGGACACAAAGTGAACTTGGCGTATTTTGTGGATGCAGGGTGAAGCAGAGTGACTCCCCTCATATAAATATTTATTCTCTTGTCAGTAACCTGCTCGTCCTGTGAGATCTCCTCCGTAACACTACTAATGACTGTCTGGTGAATCTGTAACTACACCTGTATGGAGTAAGAGGAGGGTAGAAGACAGTGGAATATAAACGAAAGGTGGACCTTGTCAAGAGAACATTTGCCTTTACAACAACAGTTGCTGGCATGAAGTCATGAGTGGCACCCAAAGACTGACAAATAGTGTGCGAGCACAGTACCTGTGGTGGGACTGGAACTGCATCGCTGTAGAACTGTGGAAAATAGTGCAATTTCAAAACTCTCCTGGAAACCTTGTTTTGATATCATCAACGACAAACTGCACTTATGCTTTGACAGAACTGAGTCTGTACAGGGTTTAAAAGACAAAGTTTGTTGCTGAATGACTTGATTTTGTGACAACCACAATCAGACTGGACTACAAAGTGTGTTTGGTGGAAAATGGACATAAAAATGGACATAACTCTCTCGTGTCACTGAAAATCTGTTGTATTGTGTTTGGACTTTATTAGATGCAATCATCAGTAGACTTCAGAAACAAGTAATATTGACTAAAATGAGCAGTATTTTCATGTGTGCTAGTAGTCACAAACTGAACGCTCAGTGTTGGTAAGATAAAGCTGTGTAGATTTGCCGTACCAATGTCCGATATCATTTATCAGCTCTGCAAACAGAGATGGTCTCTCTTTAACCATATTTAAAGGAGAAGTTGCACATTAAGCCTTATAATAAGGATTTTTTTGATCATATACAATGTTCTAGATCACTTTTATGATGAATGGTGCAGTGCTGAGAGCATATTGCTGACATCACTGCTAGCCTCCACAATGATTCAAAGGGGCATTTTCAGAATCCTTCAAAAACAAAGAAAAACAACAAACGCTCATTTTCAAAGTGGTCAGTAGTGCCCGCTAATGTTCTGATACAAAAAGGGTAGGCTGTGCTTTGCTTTGAGTTTTACTTATGGAACTATTTTCAGCCGGCCACCTCACAGTGAGTTGTAATCTTCCACGTGATTTTTCATATTGGGAGGTTAAAGGCTACCGTAGAAGAACAAACTCTTCCATGTCCATTCTGCTAAAAGTGTTTAGTTAGGCTAATATTATTTTAACACAACACAGCTAGTGATAAACAGAAAACTACAAACTTTCCAAATCAATCCATCTTCGGTTTCTGGCGGCAGAGGGATATCTAAACCTCTATGCAATGTCTATACAACTCAGTAGACTTTATAAAAAGATAAATAAAATTTAATGCAAAGCATACTGTGCAACAGTTTTTGTATCAGAAAATCATCGGACCGTACTGACCACCCAGTGAGTTTGTTGTCTCTGAAAACGAGCGTTTGGTGTGTTTTTTGAAGGATTCTGTAAATGCCCCTTTGAATCCACTGTGGAAGCGAGCAGTTATGTCAGTAATGAACTCCAGCTTTCAGCAATGCACCATTTGTCATGAAAGTGATGTAGAACATTGTATATGATCGGAAAAATTATTATAAGGATTAAAGTGCAAAAAAAATGCACTTCTCCTTTATTTATATTTAGTTCATTGCAAACACTGGAAACGCAGATTTAATCAGAGAACCAAAACATAAAGTTTTGCATTATGGGAGTTTTGGTCTGTTTAAGAATCTGATCACAGGTGTGAACAAAAAGGTGCTATCTGAATATTAAGTGATAGCATTACACTTGTGAACTGACATTGTGCTATATTTCTTATTTATTTATCTCTGCCATTACTGTGGATTAACTTTTTATACAAATACTGCAAACTAGATGACAAATGTAGTAGAGATATGATATTATGCTTCAGGTCCCCGGATCATGCAGTGTTTAACACCTATGTCACAAAAGTGTGTGCATATGTTTGTTTTGTAAGTGTGTGGTATGGTGTGTGTGTGTGTGTGTGTGTGTGTGTGTATGGACTTTTGACCACATGTACACTTCTGTCATGCATCTCAGTCCTCATGTCGAAGAATCTGTTTCTCGTTGTCTCTGTCTCCCTTTGGTAAAGGCATTTCTCTCCTGCATTAATTCATTTTTGGTTGAAACAATCGTACTTCCTTTACACTCCTAGAGGAATAGAAACACCTACCTACAGTATTTTTTTCTTTAACTCTCCCCACTGTATTTGTCTTTATTAATCTACACCAGATTGTTCATTTACAGGAAACTAAGAGTCAAAACAAATTAACCGGTAATATAAAATGACAGCAAAATGCCAATCTTTGCAAATATTTCTTTTTATTCCTCTGTATTTCTATAGCAACATGTAAAAACACACTGCTGATGCCATCTGTGTCCAATAATCCATAGCAAGCCAAACATTTTAAGTTATTGAAAAAAATGGCTTGTATGATTCTCATGCCAACTACCAACTGTTACTGTTTTGTCTGTTATTATTCGAAATGTTGAGAAAACAGCAGAATGTTTGTGATAATTTGCCACCTAATGCTATTTTCATATGGGTATAAGAAGCTAATGTGCTAAATCTACCTTCTTCTGTGTTTTTATTTCTTTTCAACAATTTAGCTTCCAAAAGGCCAAAGTTTTGAAATTCAGAGGAAGTTTCACTTGGCTAACAATGAATATTAAAGGCAGCAAAACTGATTTTAATAAGAATAAGAGTCTGCAGCTGTGGACGCAGCTTTGTGGGTTGTATTTAGGCACGGTTGTGCTTTGTGCTAAATGCTAAAATATGCCAATGATGTTTATCTATCTTAGTTAAGCATGTTAACATGCTAACAATTGCTAATTATTACTTAAAGTACAGCTGAGGTTGAAGGGAATGTCACTTGTTTGGTCAAAACACTCACAAAAAAATTGAATGGATTGATATTTTGACCTGAAATTGGTGCTTTATAGACAGTTTATGAAGAACTCCATAAATGCATGTAACAAATTTCATTGCACGCCATGCAGTAGTTGTCAACACATTGTCAGCCTCATAGTGACGCCAGAAGAAAAGTCAGATGATCACCAAAGTCATTAGGAGTTTTGTCTAAAAAACAACTCCACAGTGATTGTCCAATTTACATCAGGCTTCTCAGATTATCCCTTTAGTCTAAGATGCTTTTTAAAAATTTTAGCTGTTTAACGTTTTCTCTGCATCTTAAGGTCAGGAATGAGGTGTTCATTAAACGCTAAACTTTAAGGACTCAGAACCCATTAGACGGTAGTAGGATAAAATCTGACCTTTTTATGAAATTAACAAGGTTTGCTCAATGTGACAAAAGAGAGAGGAAATAAAAAATCAAGGTTGATGTCCTGCATATGAACTCTGGAACACACTGTGTGGTTTGTTTTTCACATTTACCCACTTGACTCTTGGCTGTTAAAAAAAAAAAAAAAAAGCCCCAACTCAGCAGCCAGCTGCAAATGTCTCTGTTAATTATCAAGTCAAGAAGCCATCTGCTCTCCTGTCTAAACTGAATCATATGAGACATGGCTTTAAAGCAAAAAAAGCAAATACACTCACAATTAAACTTGGGAGTAAAGGATGCATACTTGTGTTAACGTAATTGTAATTATGGTCTTCACACAATTTGGCTTAAAACAGCTCTTCGTCTTGCGAGAATTTGTAAAATAATCTCTTGCTTTTATGCCCACACCAAATGACAGTTCTGCAGAAAGCCGACCAACATCTGCGTCTCACCCTTAATCCCCCCCTTTAATTTGTACTCATGCATTTCTTCCTGTTGCCCTACTGTCAGTCTCACACAGACGTTCTACTTCTAAACAGCAGACCATCTCCAAATTCAGCATCGAGGTGGGATGCCTCATTTTCGGCGTTGGTCCAAACAGCTCCCAACCCCCTGCAAACTTCAAACAAGAAAATGGAAGAGAAAAGCGTGGAGGCTTGTTGACTGTGACAAACACACACAGGCTTGCTCACACTCATTCAGACACACAGGGGTCATCCACCATGACAGTGTGGGACCAGAGACTGTGACTAAAGACATGAGATGGTTCATAGATGACTGCTTGACCTTAAAGGATGATATGGCTTGTTGGGTCTCTACAACATTGTTACCTAACCAGCAAACGCCCACTGGAACAATATAATGACCCATCCTAACCAAAAGCTGACAGACAGTTTGACAAAGACCAACTAGATCACAAACCATGACCTAACCATTATCATAGTCCTATTACATAATATTGACTGCACTGGGATTCATTAGTGGTTTTTGTATGGGTTTACATGTGCACTGAACTCAAGCAAGGTTTTGGAGCCTTTGAATACTTGGACATTTGTCAATAATAGTAAAGCAACTTTTTAAAACCTTACAAACTCCCGAATAAAATGGTTGCATAAAGGACTGGTGCTGTCCTTCCGAGGTTTGTCCCTGACCTATAGCTGACACAACCCTCTCTGTTTGTTTATCTAGTCATCTGGTCCATAAGCATGCACGTTAAATGTATGCAAATTCAATTGCTCTTAAATGAAAATCTCTTTCTTAGTTCTTTCACAGACATGCAATGTTTACCCTGGCCCTTGCGCAGCTCCAGTGCGGGCACGTAGGATTTCTGTTCTTTTACCTTCTTATTCAGGTTCTCTTGATATAAATGCTCAAAAACTACTAGTACGTCTGTGTTGTCCAACCATGTCCAAAAGAAAACTGATTCACGACTGCTCCTGAAGAGCCACCCCTAACCGTCTAACCATAACCCATTCAAAGGTGAGTAAAAAGTTGTCAAAAAGTGTCCAAGTTGTCTGTGAAAGAAACAGAGATTGTCATATTTAAGAGCAATTGAATTCATAATTCGTAACCTGCTTGCTTATGGACTACATGACGAGATAAACATGCAAACATGCAAAAGGTTGTAACAGCTAAAGGGGAGAAGACACCATAATCATATAAGCAAATATCATGAAAATGGCCAACACTTTCAGTCTTTACAGGCTGACATATGTTGTCTTGCACTCACAATTGTTGGATGCGGCCATTGAAAATGCCAGAATCTTTTGGGGAAAGGTGTCTGATACAATGTTTGACCAATTGACCAGCACTTTGATTGAAGCATTACAGTGTCTTCACTTATGTCTTGGGGACGTAAATGCCGCAGACACACTGTGGAGACTCATCTCACTTAAGGGAACAAGACGCATATCCCCAAAGGGTTATGGTTTGTTTTAAAGTTCAGTCAAGGTTAGGATAAAGGCTTGTGTTGCACACATGAATAATGACATCAGTGTGTTATGGTTTAGGTTGCTTTTCTGGGCATTCTCTGCAACACGACATATTATGGCACATGAAAGAATGACACGTTGTGCTTCTGTCCCGCTCACAATACCACAATACCAGAAGTAGTGCTTCTCTACACTAACTGAACAAAAAAAAAGGCGTAAACAGAAATTAGCTTTTAGACGTTCTCACTGCTTAAATAAATGCATTACATAAAACAGTACTGTTCTTCTATTAGAGCATTGCTACATAAACTCACACTTGGGTACACCGAATTAATAAATTAAAAACACAGGGCAACAACCTGGGGTCTGCACCTTCTCCAAGCAACAGTTAGCCTAGCGCAGTTTAGCTTAGCTGCTATTGCACACAATACTTGACAACAAACATACACACAGCGGGGATAAACGGCCTACTTTCCCCCCGTGATAATACCCCTGATCTTATGTTAACTCCCGTGTCTACTATGACCCATTTTGTATAAGCTCACCTGCAACACAACATATTACGGCACATGAAAGAGTGACACGTTGTGCTTCTGTCCCGCTCACAATACTACGATACCGGAAGTAGTGCTTCTCTCCTCCTGACAGCGGACCTGCGGCACTCACTTGGGCAGATACTCCCCCTTGTGGCGAGAAAGAGCTATTGCTCAGTCTGTGCCCTGTGAAAACTGTGTAAGCAGGTCTAGAGAACAGTAACTATTTCAGCAATTAAATTAAATAAACAAAATAAAAGACTTGGACATTACCTTTTGTGCCTTTTAAATTTGAGAATAAAAAAATAAAATAAAAATAATAATAAAATAAACACTGAAATAAACCAAAAATATGGGGGTGGCTTTTCTTTATCCTACACTCACCTAAAGCCGCCTTCACAGGCGGTGCGCTAATATATTAGTGCCGAATATCCAACGTGAAACTGATACGAGCTGCTCACTAGTTCAGAACCGAACCCAAAGCAAATTCATCTCCCACACAACATGACATCAGCACAGAGATGCTGGCTGCTTTCAGATTTCAGAGGGAAATTTCAGGGCGCAGCAGCTCAACTGGAAGAGTTGTGGACAGACTACAGGTCGAGGTGTTTCCTAGCAACTGTTCTTATTGACTCCCCTGTTTTAGTCTATGTGCCACAGAAGTACTGCACCTCACCTGCGAGTCAACTGACAGCACGCGGACACATCAACA
>JAQFJA010000009.1:17656982-17681534 GCA_029874485.1 Naso brachycentron | reverse complement strand
ATTAGATTCTATTTAGTGCTGTCAAAGTTAACATGTTATTACACACTAAGCAAAACTTATTTTAATGCCGTTAATTTTTGTAAAAAGCGCGATTAATGCGCACATGTTCTGGCTCTTGGCCCGCCCCGTGGTTTGGGAAATCAGGAAGTGATGCGGCCACCACCTTAGACATAAGTGACCAGATACACAACTTAAGACAAGAAAGCTAAGGTGGAGGAGTAAGTAATTATATATTCTTGACAGTATTTCTCATAGTTTGTATTATACTGGGACACTGTTATAAGTGACCAGTGAGTCTTAGTGGTGACGGCAGCCTGAACTGCTCCATGTTCTCGCTGGTCTATTGCAGTCAGCTGTTAGCTTTCAGGCTAGCTCCATTAGCACACGGTACCTCACTTGAATAACTGACACCATCTTGTGGTCTGTGTTATACTGGGACACTGTCATAGTGTGGTCTGACGACTGGATGCAAGGTGGGTACTCGGTATGACACTTCTGACTTATAGTCAGACACTGAGACCAGACTGAGGGGGCTGTTGACAGCAACAGACATGAGCAATTGAGCTCTGATCACAACAGACAAAGCATAGCAGAGCACCAAGTGCTCGATAAAAAAATATAAATCATTGTACTTTTCATTGTTTTGGATTGCTGCAATAATAATAAACAAACATTTGCATAAGACAAACATATTTGTCCACTCTCATGTTGATAAGAGTATTAAAAACTTATATAAGATTGGATAAGATTATTGCTAAGAGAGGAGAATTTAGTATGCAAGATGAAATAATCTAAATGATCAAATGATGAAGTTTCAAACAATTCTTCATTCTCCTGTCAGTGAATTCAGCGTTCTGCACCGCTGAAAGTTACATTTACTTGAACACAATATTGAGGAAGATGTTATTAGCTTGAGTATCTCTTTATTTTCTTAACTTTGTGTAAGAAGCAAATATGGTACTTTTTGTTTCACTACAATCACGAGATATTAATTACTTTCAGATTCTAGAAACAGAACAAATGATCGGTATCTCAAATTTGATGTATCATCACAAATGCAGCTACAGAAATGAAATAAAGTTTCAAAGTTTCAGTTGAAGTTAAAATTAGCTCCACCTGAAGTAGCAACAACATTGACACTTACATTTTAATTAATTAATAATAATATTATAGACATAATCATACAACAGTGTAAAAAGCATTTTTCTAGATAAAGATTACTTTTCAACTTTAATCATTTAAGTTTATTCTTAGCTGATAAAGCTTACGGACAAATGCGTGCATGG
Organism: Naso brachycentron; assembly: GCA_029874485.1. NCBI lineage: Eukaryota > Metazoa > Chordata > Actinopteri > Acanthuriformes > Acanthuridae > Naso > Naso brachycentron. Next base: position 17,680,248 of record JAQFJA010000009.1, on the reverse strand, counting down.
AAACACACGGCACGATCAAATCAACCTTTTATCTACTCCACAAAGCCACAGGCCCTCAAAGTTCCATTTTGACTTTGCCCTGTTTTGTTTCCTCTACTCAACCCGTCCGGTAAATACACCTCTGTGGCCATATGTTTTAATTTGTGTATTTTAGTTGTAATTATAGACATTTAAACTGTTGTTTTGCTACTTTGACTTTAGTGAAGAATCCACACACAGAAGGAGAAAAGTCTCATGGAAGACTGCAAAAGTACATTTGATTCGTTCATTTATGTATGTATTCACTGAATCCCTTAAATGTATAAAAAATCCTGAAATAATATTATACAGGTTACAATTTAGTTCTGATTCCTAAAAAGACAGGCTTTGTGTAAACGTTGGTTCTTGTTTCATTTTAAATAAGGACTCATTTCTTTGTCTCCGCTTCCTGTTATGATACTAACAGTCTCTAAAATGGTTTTGGTTCACTGAGTTTGTGAGACAAAACTGAGTCAGAACATTTTCATTAACTCCTGTTGGTTACACTGTCCGTTTATTCAGACTTTCACCTGCTGTTACACTCATCTCAAATATATATACACACATATTTATAGCTATTATAGAGTTATTATAATCTTTAGACGGATAAAATACACAAATAAAAAGTGCATTTTACTCACCTATAATTATCATTTGTTTTTTTTTTGTTTGTGCAGGTTAAGTTCCATTCATAACAAACAAATATAGGTCACAAAATATAAATTTAAACCGAAGTGACTGCATTTAATAGGGTTACAAACTTACATTTCATGAAATAGAATGGGCTTTTACTGAGTTTGCATCAGCGCTCGCAGGGTCTTACACTTTACTGTTAATATCAATTCCTCAAAAACACATGAGAAATTGCACCCTGACTCTGACTCAAATGCATTTTTCAGATCTTCTTTCTCTGAACCATTACGTGCCTTCTGAAAAGTGAGAAACTGCTGAGGACTCTTGGCGTGTTGCAGTCCTCACATAGCCCCGCCGCACAGATCTTACACAGCAGCACACGCAGTTGATACATTTCAGTATGACTTTAAAATGCTGATGATGTCTGACGCATCTGGCAGCTAGGGTTCTGATCGCACTCTGATGCCTTTGAGTCATGAAAAAGGAAAAAAAACATCCAAATCTATACGACAAAGTGAGCAGGATGAAAATGTGACACTTTAAGGCCTTGGAGGAAAAGCCAGAAACATGCAGGCACGGCAGCAGATGGAATTTAAGAAATAAAAAAACATAAACCTCATTGATTTTATCTGCTAGAAAATTTATTCTCAGGGTTGGGAAGGTTATTTGGAAATGTAATAGATTACAGATTACTAGTTGCCTTATTTAAATTAAAGTTTAAGGTTCAAGGTCAACGTTATTATCTGCAGAGAGGAAATTCATGTGGTTGTTCACGTCTCATTTTCAACACATAAACACACTGCGCCACCCCCAAACACCAACACACACATATACCAGCAGAACATCCTGAGCGATGCTAATTCTGCAAAATTCATCATGTAGAAGAACAGCCTGAAATACAGTCAGACAATTACATAAGAGGCGCCTAAAACAAGAACGCCCTGTACTCACTCACTCAGACATACACATGCTTCAATCCATATGAATAATTTAATTTGGGCACAAGTCTCATTTACATGAGTATTGTAATTTCAATTACTTTATCAAAGAAATGTATCTTATTACATTTGATTACTTTTCTAAATTTCCAACGAATGTTTTCAACTGTTTTTTCAAATGTTCAAACCAGGCAGTGGCTGCAAATTCAAACAGGAGAACCAATCAAAAGCATCAGAACAGCATCAAACTTTACTAAACGACCTTGACTGGAAATGATAAAGGAAGACAACGTGCACAACGAAACATGCAAAGCTACAAAATGAATAGTATTCAACATGCAGCCATGCAGTTTTTTTACAGAAAATATTCAGATGTTACCCACTTTTTAATCATTAACATTTTTATAAGTAACTGTAATTTAAGTACACATTCTGTCACAGTAACTGTAACTGATTACAATTACATTTATTTTGTAATTAAAGTATGTGATGCCATGACATGTAACTAGTTACTTCCAAACACTGTATAGTCTGGAGAAGTCAGTTCGTCAAGTGAGTTTCATTATCATGAGAAGAATCAGCTGACGTTATGTTTTTTCTGTCCGGCTCTCTGACTTCCTGCCAACAAACGCCTCAGTGAGAACAAAGTTGATGATGAGTGGAGATGCAGTTTGACCAATTCCTCATTTCAGCTGCTGCCATTTTGTTGTGACAAACACAATTCAGATTGGCATCGCTTTATAATCGGATGTTAAAAGCGACGGAGATTTCAGAGGCCACATGCACAGCAGAAGACGAATAGAAACAAACTCAGGCAGACGTGCAAACAGTAACAACTGTTGCTGTGAAGTTGTCACAATCAGCTCTTCAATGTGGGCTTGGCAAAGGTCCAGATGAGCTGGGAAGATAAAAATAACCCATTCTGTTGAGAAAGAAGTAAAAAAACCCCTCCTGTGGTTCTCAGAAACAACGAGGAACTTGCAAATCAACTTGCCGATCTTTGTGTGTCAGCTCGAGGGTTGTGACCAAACTCATGTGCGGTCAAAACTTGTTGTGGTTGAATGATTCGGCCTGAACTCAGTGGGTTGTTTTCTCAAGAAATCTAACGCAATGTAGTGTTTGCAGAAAAATGCACCACTGACATGTGGCACCAGAAACACTTTAGCTAATGAACCACATTAAAGGGAGAAGAATGATGGACTTTCACTGTAAAAAAAACAAAGATACTGGGCATGTAGGTCACTCTTTTACTTTCGGTGTATTTATAGTTGCTTTACTGTTGGAAGAAGCTCTCATAAATAAATAACACTCTGCAAACATGCAAGTAAAAGTCCTGCGTTCAGGATTTCTCTGAAGTAAAAGTAACAAATAAAGTACCCACTAAAGTGATTCCTCTCAGAAAGATGGATCGTATTACGTCATTACTGATGCTTTAAGACGTACACAGCAATTTAATGTCATCAGTGGTCAAGATGAAGTTCAATTTTTAAACTATTTTACACCTTTGAGAGTTTAACCTATAACACGGTATCATATTTATAAATATTTCATGCATTGTATTTGTAGAATCTTAATATGTTAAAGAACTTCAGCTTTCAGACAAAATGTAATGGAATAAAAAGTAAAATATTTCCCTCTGAAATGTCGCTGAGCACAAAGTAGCATAAGATTGAAATACTCAAGTAAAATAAAATACCAAAAAAATACACTGAAGTACAGTACTTGAAAGACTGCACGTTATACAAATAATAATAATATCATATATAATGATATATAACAACGCTTATTATCATAGCATAATGCAGTAGTGATGTCACTAAACATTTGAATAATGTGACTTTGAGTTAGCACCTCAACTGTGCCACCTAGTGGTAAGTATGTAAACTGCTGTATGGATGCTTGTGCAGATGGAGGGATGCAAAACGGAAGGAGTAAAAATAAACAAAACATAGGCTGTGAAATTCTTAAAGAAAACAAACAATTGTTTAAATCAACAACAAAGCTTTTAATTCCAACAGACTGAACTGACTGGAACAAATTCACAGCACAACGAAAACATCCAGCTGTTCTAAGTGCCAGAGGTTTGGATTGGGAATTATTTAATTACGGAATCACCTCCGGGGGATTAAATCGGTTTCTGTTTGAACGGCTTTATCTGTCTGTTCTAGTGAAGCGTTGATAACGTCAGTTCCAGAAAATGTCATCCCTGAAATACCCAAAATTTGATTTCAGCAGCCTCAGTGTGTTTCTGTTTTTATTAAATGAAGACCAGTGCATCACATACACAGGCCACAGCTTAGACACAAGAATTTATTTCAAGTGTGGAAGAAAACATTCTTATTAACTCAACTTCTTTCATTTATAGCATTTGAACTCCACAAAAACAATAATAATAATAAATATTATTATTAGTTCTCCTCCAAACTGAAGCAACCTTACCAAATCTTTATGGCACTTTTACATCAACCCAGAACTGAGGGATCATCATGCGAATCTATAACAGAGACAAAACTGCATAATGACATTTTATTTTTATTTTTGTGGAAGAGAATTTACTGAAAATAGTCGGATCTGTGGCCCATTACAATATGAGCAGGTGCCATTTTTTGAACAAAAACAATCAGAAATTTCACATAAGACATTGTCAATAAAGTAGTAAACTGTTTTTTTAAGTGATGCAGAATAAGTTAAAATGATTTGCATGCCTGAGCGGAATACAACAGGAAACCTTTATTTCCTCTTTGCCACTGACAGCTATATCACCGTGCTTCCTGCTCAGAAAAAGGATCCCCAAAAAGAACAACTTGAAGCTTGTTTTTGATTACGTTGTTTTTCCAGTCTATAAAGTAATTTGCTCTCTTAATTCTTACTTTTCTTTCTTTTCTGTATTTCTATTCCATTTTTTTTTTTTTACAGCTTTCTATTTCACTAAAGGTGAGATTCAGGGTTCTCTGCTGCACTGCTTTTAAAATTCAATTTCAAATGTTTGTGGTTTATATTGATAAGACAGATGTGCTGTTATAAATCCTGTCTGTGCAACTTTAACAGTAGAAACATGAATCTACTGTCACAGGTTAGGTTGATTTTACAAGGTACATTCATCCTTTCTGCAGTTTTGGACACATTTGCAACAGTAAATAAAAGTGATTTGCATTTAAGAGAGGAATCTCATTTATAAGACACACAATTCTCATTTCAGAGACGAGCAGGCAGTCAAATGTATCCTGCATTTGAAGTAATTCTTTTCAGGGAATTTTTACGGGGTAAATGGAAATTAAAAATATGGATAAATAAGAACAGCAAGATTTTAATTTGTCTGAAAAAAAGAGAACAACAACAACAACAACAACAAAAAACCTAAACTGGCAGATCCATACCGATGGCATTTCTACAGAGCATATTCTGAATGACTGGACCAATCTATTGTTGTTGACTAATGATGCTGCCTTCAAGACTGCACAGCCATCATCCTGCTGGTGTAAAATTAAATACTCTTTGAGGCTAAAGAGAATGTAATGTAAATTAATGAGATCAATAGTGAGTGTTTGTGAGACACTGAGGGGGGACTCGAGCGGCAGAAATAAAGGAGAGAGCAATTATTGGACTCTTTATTATGAAAGGCTTACGTGCCCAATAAGAACGCTTTAGATATAAAGTAGCTGTAGTTAAATCTGAACAGTGAGTGCTCTGGGCTGATAAACAGCTGGAGGAGACATGCCTTGTTCTCTCTCTCCTGTCTCATTAATTTTGTGCCTTCTCTCTCTCGCTCACACACACACACACACACACACACGCTCTTGCTGTTATTGCCGTGACAGCACCGTTGCATTCCATCATTCTTTGTATCCCCAAATCACTTGAGAACAATAAAACTCAAAGCAAGATTAGGAATCATATTGAAATTTATGCCAGTGTCAATTTTGGTGCCTGCAGCCTTTTAAATGACATGAGCACTCCAAAGCATTCACTTAACACTGCATGTATCTGCCCGGGAGCATTTAGTTTTCTTCATATCTTCTCCACATATCAATAAGAGAAGTTTAAAAACAAAAAACAAATGTTTTTTTTTCTTAATCCAAATATGAAAATTCTGTGGTTTTCCTTTGAGAGGGTCACACTCACATCCTCTTTCAGTGCCTGTGGTGCTCGTGCAGGACTGGCAGTCAGAGTCTGATGAAGTTGACAGAAACGTAGCAGCTTGTAAGACAAAATCCCTCAAAGCTGGAAGTGCGCATGCATCTCTCGCTGTCTCTCTTACTGTCCATCTGTTTTACAAACACAAAATATGTTCATGGGGTTCGCTCAGAGTGCAAATCCATGTGCAGACAGATGTACAATACACACATATTCTGGAAGGTGATTGCCTGAGAGTCTCACGGGGGTGAATCCCGTGGTGCAGCACATTAGTGTGTGCAAAACAACACATTACTCGCAAGCCTTGGGGCATTTTAGAGTGTTTTGAGGATTAGTTTAGCAGGCTTGGATGAAAATGGGCTGCCAATGACAGGAATATGTTAAACAGCTGAGTGAAGCTATTTTTTTAAGGGAAACAAGAAGTCTCAGCGTTAACCTCTGTGTTGGCCAGCATCCATTCTGCTGAAGTGTCCTTGAGAAAATGAGTCCTCGCCTCGTCAATTTCACAGTACTGTAGCTGACCCGAACCTCTGACACTGACTACAAAAAGAGACTTTCAAATACATCACATCTGTATTATCACAGTCCCACTTATGGCCCTCAGGTCATTCCATGATGAATAAGACTTGACCCATAATTTGCCAAAACCAGGACATTTTTTTAAATCATGTCTGGAAGGCATTTTACCATGCTGCACTTTTTCAGTGCATTGAGCAAAGAGATTAATTCGCCTGCAAAGGTGGAACAGTCACAGACGTAACCACACATGTATGCAAAAAAGGAAAGAACGGAAGATAATTAGGATTAATTAGAATTCTTCTCCCATTTGCACACTGTAATCATGGATGGGTAACTGAACGGTCCGACTCGGCACTGGCAGAAAGAGCCTCTGTTTGAAGTGACTGTTAACATTTCTTGGTGGAAAGTCAATCAAATGTCTACCAAAAGATGCAAGATGACTACACAGAGATCCAAAAATCCTCAGAGACACAAAAAACTATGATAAAACAACACAAAGAAATTTAAAACTTCTGCAAACAGATAAACAAGAGAGGATGCAAATGATTTGGAAACAACAAATGACACAAAGAGAAAAAAATGACCACAAAGAGACGGAAACCAAAACAAGTACAAACACAAAACACTACACAAATTTGATGAAAAAACAAATAGCATCACAAAAAGATGGAAAACAATCACAAAGAGAAGCAAAATGACAACAAAGAGAAACAGCGTGATATCAAAAACAAAACAAATACAAAGAAAAAAAGAAGAACCAGATGCAAAACAACTACAAACAAACACGACTTTTAAAAGACAGAAAACAACAACAAAGGGATGCCTAAGAGACAAAACTACAATGAATCAATAAACAAACATGATGAGATAAAAGTGATTACAAAATAAGATGGACGACGACTACAAAGACGTAAACAAAGCACACAGACTAGATGTAAAATGACCACAAACACAAGATGAGCATTAAAAGACACAAAATGACCACAAAGGGATGCAAAACTACACACTCAAAACAATTAAAAAGGCATGACGAGGTGGAAGACGACTGCAAGGATGCAAAACGACGCAAAGGATGCGAGAAAAAAAGACACAAAATATCACAATGAGACGCAAAGAGACAAAGAGTTCACAAAGACAGGAAAAATAACAGCAAATAGTAACAATTTAAAAAAATTAAAACGTCTGCAGGCTAGAGGATCGTTATTTGCATCTCTTACAGCCTGGGTGTCTTGCTCTTTTGTGCAAGGGAACCTTTTACTCATCTGTGCCCGACGGCCTGATGTTTTGTAAAACGTCCGTGACTGTAAAGAGTTTTCAGGTTGCAGCATTCAGTAAAGCTGTACAGTGTGTTACCATTCACATCTGACCCGTTACCCTCCCTAAACTTTCTAAAAGGCACATGACAGACCAGTGGACTTTCACAATATCATCATCCTCCATTCAGCCTTCTTTTTTCCTTCCTCTCTTTCTTCCGGTCCCTCTTCTTCACCGCCCTTTATCCTTGACTCCATTTAACCAGAGGCTATTCTACTTCTCTTCTCTGCCCTCCACATGTCCTGTTTAATGTCCTCTGTCATTATCACACCATCTCTCTCTTATTTTACCGTGTTCCCTGTTTCCATTTAAGTCAACAGCTCCCACAAATCTCCATCAGCTCTCCTTTCCTCGTCTTTTTCTCGCAGCCCTTCAGTGGTTCTGGTAAGTTGTTTCTCCAAAGGTAACTGCAGTATCTGTACTGCAACACACTGACACATGAATTAATAGAGGACATTTTAACCTGTCTGAAAGTCATTGCATTTTGGCAGCATGTGACTGTTGTACTGTTGTGACTTGTCATGGCATCAGAAAACTCTTGTACTTCTGTCTTTGTCTTTTTTGCACTACTGAAGTGGGCTAGTCAGGCTAGATCTACATTTTGGTCGTCCCAGTTAAGCTTTTTAGAAGTAAATCCGAAGTTGGTTAGTAAGAAGCTTTGTTTTCTCTTTGCCATGTTTCGTCCATGAGTGAGCCAATATGGAAACAGAAGAACAAATTATCGTTTCGTGGACAGGTGGATTGTGGTGAGTGTGAACTTTTGCGACAGCGCCACCCAATGGAAGGGCGCATCACCAGAAACAACTGGGTAACCAAGGAAACACCACAACAATATATTCATGTCTAAATAAAAGTTTTGCTATTTAAATTAATAAACTATTTAAATTTGAAGACATTTTTATTGACAATTGCAAATAAAAAAATAAAAATCCTTTTTTAAAGCTTTTTCTTGAGACCCCCCAGAATTTTGCCGCTGAGGCTTTCAAGAGGTCTGACCTGTCATGTTTCGCACCTTGGTTGTACTTTATTTTTTGGTGGCTGGTAAAGGTCACACTTGTATTTGAGTGAAGAAAAAGTTGTGATATTTTCTTCCAACAAACTGCAGCCCGCTGGAGTACAGCATGGACATACCTGCTTCATGTTCTCTGTGTCTTTGTCCTTTCTGCTCTCCTCTTCCTCTCTGTCTTTCCAATCTCTGCATTCTCACTCTTTCTTCCTCCCATCTCTGTCCAACTTTCCTCTCCCCCCATTCCCTGCAATCCCTCGTCCTCCTCCTCCTCCTCCTGCTCCTCCTCCTCCTCCTCTCAAACATCACACAATCCCCTCCTATCCCAATCCAGCACACCCTCACTCCCTCCCTCCCTCTTCCTTTATCTCTCCCTCCCGCTCTCTTTCTCCCCTTCATCTCACCTCCAGCAAGCCGGAGCACCCTCCTCCTCTTCGCACATCCCGCCTGCTCTCGACCACTTTCTCTCTCTCTTTCTTTAAGCCTCTCACTCTCTCTGCTGTCTCTTGTCTTTTTTTCTGTCTTTCTCTCTCTTTCTGTCTCTTTCTCTCTTTCTGTCCTTCACTTCTCCTCGGCCGCCAGAAGCTCTCGGGCTCGCCGCTCTTCCTTCAACCACTGAGGATCCAGAAGCACTCGGGACGAAGACTCTCTCACTATAGGTAAGAGTCTACAGCATGTCTGTGTGCTGCTGGTGGTCTTAAACTGCATTAAAGCTGCTGCTTTTGGAGGCAGGTGGGATGATGGGTGACAAGAAGAGCAAAAGATGCTGAAGAAATCCAGCTGTCCTGCAGTGTATGGGAGACTGAGATGACTAGAGAATGAAAAAGATGAAAACAGCACTAAATGATGATGATGGCAGTGATGGTGTGTCGGGGGAAAAGTAAAAGAAAAGCTTGGGAAAAGAGTGGATATTGTGATGCAGCAGGCATAATGGACTGCTGCATCAAAAAGACAAGAAAAGAGTCAGAGAGAGTTGAAGGAGATGGAAAGAGGAGCAAAAATGGAAACGAGGGCGTGCGAAAAACAAACCAAAGCATCAAAATTTAACTAGACAGCAGGCAACAGAAAGTGACAGAAATATTTTAAGTATGAGCAGGAAAAAAAAAAGAGAATTGGATGGTGTATTTCCCCGCTGGAGCAGCTGCATGACTACAAACGCAGCGGTGCCTTCCTCCTCCTCTCCCGTAAAAATCCCATTCACAAACAGGACCTGAAAACAGACGATGGTGATTGGTTCCCTGAGTGCTGTGTGTCTGTGTGTGTTTTACCGTGTGTGTGTGTGAGAGAGAGGAGAAGATGGAGCAAGAGAGAGGGAGGAGGGGGGAGAAAACCCATTACATTCCTGTGCGGGTGATGCTGAGATTGCGGAGCAGATGCTTGAATGGAACTGCAGGGTATGTTCTTGTAAATTAACATTACCTATATTACACAGTCCATACCAAACAGGAACGCAGAGACGGTGAGAGATGCACAGCAGCACTGCACTGGAATGTGCAAACCCTTTTTTTTTTCATAAGCACAACATAATGTCACAATGACAGACAAATGTGTGGACCGACAGGATGCGAGTGGTGATTTTACACCAGACTCAAACTTCTTTTTTTTCCTAACTCTTTCTCCCTCATTGCGTCATTCTCACTGCTGTTCCAGATTGTCATCCCTCTCCCCGCCATCGTCACTGCCACAATCTCACTGCCACCGCCAACCCGGTGAGATTAACAGCTGTCCAAACAACGATGCTCTCCTGCCTCGCCAGCGCCGGCTGTTAGAAAGTGACATTTGTTTTGGGTAAGGGGGGGTGGGGGTGGGGGAGCTGTTGGTGTGTTAGGCTTGGAGGGCAGTGGGGTGATGAAGAGGGGGTGAGGTGGAGAATCAGAGAGGGGTAATTTCAAATACCCTCTCAGGTCACAATGTGGGGAGAGAATGACAGGAAGAGAAATTAAAAAACAAGGCTAAAATTTGACAGGAAGCAGATGCTTAAATATTTAACTCCAAAAGGTGTAAATTTTGACCAGTAGATATGTTAATTACCTAAAGCAAATAATTTGTAATCTATCTATCTATCAAGATACTTCGTTCCACCTAATGGTGGCACCAGAGGAAAAGCTGAGGGATAACCAAAATGAAAGGAATCTGAAAACCGTGTATGTCTGTACAGAATTTCATTACAATCTAACAAACAGCTGACTTCTTTCTTTGCTCCTGTTGTAAGTCTGGCCCTAACAGTTAATGCAAATATGGTCACAATAACCTGATTACACAGAGGAAATATAAAGTTGTTGGGTTTTTTTTTTAGAGAAGCATTTTTGGTAACACTTTTTATGAAGTCTGTCTCTATAATGCATTATATCTCATTATGAACACACATAATGCATTATGTGTGGTTATGGTTATGGTGAGAGTCAGTGTTAACTCTGACCTTGCCTATAACTATGATTATACAGCACTATGGGGGCATTATAAAGCATTACAAAAATGTTTATAATGCATTATAGATGGATGCTTTAAGTAAAGTGTCATATTTTGCTGAAACTTCCAGACATGATAAATAACTTTATCTAGGTACACTTCACTTGAAATAAATTTGTCAACAGAAAAAATAAAATCTGAATAATATATCTATGGGATTATTAAAGTTTAGGTTTTAATCAAAATATTGCCACAATTTTCTTCTCCACTTTTTTCTTCTTGGTGTCGGAAAATGATGAAAATGTGATAACCTCAGTCTTGTCCAATAAACTTGAGAAGCTGAAGTCTTTACATCTTCAATAGAATCACAGAGTTGACAAGAAGATAAATTAAGTCTAATTAGTTGCAAAGCAATATATATTGATGATGGAGAGAGTGGAAATAAAGAAAACAATAGGTCCAAGAGCTGAACCTTGAGGTACACCTCAAGTAGCACAGAAAACAAAAAGGGAGCTAGCAAATCCTAGAGGGACAGTATTTAAACCACTTCAAAAATAGTTTTGGAAAGAGAGGGTATGGCAAGAAGGCAGAAAAAAATTAGGAGAGAGGAAATTTTAGCTTCAGTTTAGAGGACAGCACACACATAAGAAGACATTATTCTTTCAAAAAAGCTCTTCTTTCCAAACACGCTATACTTTAACCATTCACACACCACTCTGGACCTCTACTCCTGCACCTTTTGCACTTACTCTCTCCTCCCTTAAACCCACACATCACACATCCCCACAAATTTTATCTGCACCTCTCCATTAGTTAAAAAAGTCAGGTGTGATGCATGGTACATCTTCTCTTTCTTCCATGGGGATTTGGTGATTTAATGAGCATGGAGCTCTGTGGAGTGTGAAATACCCAGGTGTGATATAATGCTCCTGGAGGAGGAGACCTCACAGTGTGGGTATGGGACATTGTGTGTGTGTGTGAGAGACAGAGAGGGAGAGAGAGAGAGGGAGAGAGAGATAATTGATATACATGTCTATTTATGAGCTGGGCAAGAAAGACCAGGAAGAGGAACAGACCGGTGGAAGAGTGTATGAATGAACTACAGAAATGGATAGGTGTGTGCGGTCATGTGCAGGACTGACGCTGGTGTGTTTAGGGAGGCGTGGAGAACCAGTGTAGAAGAAATTTCAGACTAGTGTCAATGGAATTTGGACAGGTCGACTGGGAAAAATATTCAAGTACCATAACAGTCAGACTGACCATTTGTGTGTGTTCATTGACAAGAGGGTCACTCAGCTGGTCTGTCAGTTGAAAAGTAAAAAGAATAAGTGTCTATCTGTGCTATATATGTGTGTGTGTGTGTGTACTTCTCTCTCTGCCACATGTTCAATGTTGTCAGCACATCTGCTGAACTATACAGACATCTTTATATGAAAATTGTCCGAGCAAAATGAGAAACCCTGGAAGAGCTCACACTCCCTTCGATTGGAAATTAAGCCATATTTTTACGTTATGAGGCTCAATCAGGATTCTTTCCTTTTTTTAAACACTGCAGTAAATGAGCTGTGTGTTTTTCCTAAATGTTACACCCAGGGGTGATTAACTGTTATTTTGTGTATACCACTGCCACTTAACGCCTGCTGATTGAGTCTATTATGAGGTAAACGATCCAAAGAAAGCTTGCTTCAATGGTTTGTTTTAAGACTGTGCTTATGCTTAATGATTATCATTAATTAGGCATGCAGATGTCTTCCCTGATGCATAACAAATTATCTAAATTCAAAACTGTGAAATCTAATATAAAATTCTGTCTAATTTAGGACAAATTTAAATGAAAGAGAAACCCTCAACCTATTTAATTTCTGGCTCTTTTGAAGACCTCATGAGATTAAGAATCACAAACCAGCAGTTCTGTGCTGCCAACCATTAACGTTTACCATGTGTATTTAGCAACTTAGCTATTATTTACTAATTAGCAGTAAACACAATGTAGTTCTGTCAGACATGCACTATGTCCCAGTTCAAAGACTGCATACCCCAAAGACTGTTTTTTGTAGACAGAATGTGTAAAAGTGGCGCAATCAAAGGCGTGCCATGTTGAAGGCTCCTTCAACTGCTACTGACAAATGTGGTCAGATCCCACGTCATGAGGGATCCAGTGGGTGGATCCTTCGCAGCAACATATTCCAGGATTCATTATAACATGTTATGTGCTAATGAAGTAATAAGCTACACACACAAACGTTATGTGTTTCATTTTACATGATGCATAATTAGCAAATGTTCTGTTAGCATTCGACTAGCAAAACATTAGCTAACACAAACCTTTTCAATAACTAACACCAAATATCACTCCTTTGTCTCTGTGGGAAGTTTCTCTTTACATGGACATTTTTTACCTATATGTAATTTTTTTTTGGATAAATGATTAATAAATGACAAATAACCCGTGGCAGTGATAGACAATATCAGCTAACATTAGCACATTATCATTTAAACATGGCAGTGCCCCCAAGAATGTTCTGCAATTTCTGTTTTTACATAAAGATCCAAAGTCAACATATAAACATCTGTAACAAACTTATATTTAATTGTGCACATCATTTATTTTCAAATTGCTCATAGAAATTGATTCATTTTCTGTCTCTACCTTGGCTGCATTTTGCACTGCTGTATTCAGGGCACAAAAAACAAAACAAAACAAAACAAAACATGACTGGGGATGATTGTATTTAGGCATTCATGTGTGTGTTCAGTGGGTGGCGTTTGTGTGTTTTGTTGGGGAGCCTATACTTTGTCCTACATTGCCAAATTGCCCTCTGGTTGTCTATTTTCTCTCCTCTGCTGTGTGGAGACTTGACTGAATGTGTAGGGTGGAGGTCTGCCAGTGGGTGGACTGGATAGGGAAATGATATTTTACCGGGAAAGATGGAGGGGGGGTGTTGTTTGTGTGGTAAACGTAGGTGAGGGAGTATCAGGAAGTCAGGTAATTGTGAGCAGTCAGAGGGAAGCATGGCGCTAATGTGGGCAAACATGCATGGAAAGAAGCACTCTGGGGGGTGGAAACACATTTTCTGTGGTGCATTTCTTTTGATCTTGGCTTTTCTTTTTGAGCTTTATGTATTTTAATATTTAACATCACTATCTTCCCTACCATTTAACCATTTCCTGCTTTTCCTCATTGTATAAATCTGCTGTCAGCATTAATCTTTGTCTCCCTTTCCTTCATGTCCTGCAGCAGCTGCGAGCTGAGATATATCTGTTAGATAAGTTGTGACGGCCGAGCATACGGTCACCTCGTCACTACGTTTCCTCCACCACTTAAGAGGTTGTCTGGATAATTAAAATGCCGTTCCCAGCCACGGCACAGAGGTCTTTCTGAGACAATTTGCATCTGCGCTGATTTTGTAATGAAAAGCACAATTAATCCAGTGTTCAGGGCCCTTGTTAAAAGGCATTAATTAAAACACAGATTTTGATAAAAGAGAATGAAGAAAAAGATGTCTCACTTTTTGCCAAGGTTTAAAAAAAGAAGGGAAACTGAGGGTTCTGTGGCAATCAGGAGCACACAGTGCTGAATCATGATTACATTCATGTTGTAGAGATTGACAAGCACGCATGGGGTATACATTTGCTTATCAGGCTGCGTGCAGAGTCATTTACAGCAAGTTGAACACACACGATTTATGACATGCTGTAGCACCGCGGGTCACTGAGCCCTGTCTGGCAGACACAAACTGAAACAAATCAGCTTATACAAGTGCACACATTCAAACTGTTACTTATGCAGGGCAGGTAACAGATAACATCAATTTCTCCCCTACCCCAATCACATCTACACAACACACACACACACACACACACACATACACACACACGTGTTACAAAATGATATCCTAATGGGCCCAGACATGGGCTGTGATAGGCAGACAGGCTCTCTGGAGTCCTCTGGTGAGTCTTCATCGCCAAGGTCAAGGACAGATGTTGTGTTAGGCGGCTGGCATCTGGAGGATGTGCACAATGATTGGTGAAAACCATGCCCAACGCCGACTGTCTGGGGCTCATTATTGTGTGTGTATGTGCCTGCAGACACCAGTGTAAGTCATTGTTTGTGTGGGTGGCAGCAGCGCTGGAACCGAGCCACCTGCTAATAAGAAATTATGAGCATGAAGTGAACAGCATCTAGTGAAACATCAGATGAGGTTCAGCTAATATTTGAATAAGTGATGTGGTTGTGGAGGTGCACGGTGTTCTGCCTGGCAGTGCTCAGGTGTTCTGTGCTGTCGCCCATTGTACTTCCTCTTCTTAAAAAGCTTGTTCCCTGCAGCTTTTCTCACTAAGAAGTGTGTGTTCTTGAAGCAAAGTACTTATTTTCCCTTAAGGGAGAATTTAGGTCCAAAGGTTGTTTAAGCTATTTGAAGGGTCGGGTGTGCTTCTGAGGACAGCGGTGACTGAAGTTTAAGTATTTTTAGCGAGGTCAAAAAGCTGGTACTAACTTTAGACTGTCACAGAGGTCAGCCCACTTCCAATTAGAAAACCCAAGACCTCTTAAATGAGATCATTAACGAACCCACAGTCAGATGGGAGGGAGAGCAAAAGTGGATTGAGACTTTTCTTATTTTAGAGCTTTGGTCTTTATAAAAGGAAAATTAAGTAGGATGATGATGTGGCCTATTTTGTCAAATCTACTCAAAGCCTTTGTCTTTTGGGGACAAAGTCACAGTATTTACAAAAAAAACTGAATCGTTTTTTTAAGCAGTGAGCATCAATTTTAAGGTTAACGGTTTACTTGTTGATAAAGACTTTAACTCAGACAAACAGGTATCCAAACCATATGAGACCTGAACATTATAAACGCTGCTGTGACCCAACAATTCAGATTGAGTTAAATGATTTAATGTAGTCACTGATTTTCTTGCAGAGTTGGAAAGACTGATAACACTGATGCTTGTGTGGTAATTATGAACACTATAGCAGACTTAGGATGTTTGAAGACAGGGGCAAACAAAGTAAAAAGGACAACTGTTGTATGCTGTAAGTCGTCATACATTTAAAGTGAATTTATGGTGATAGGGCACTTTGCCACATTTTGTCCACTGGAAGGACTCCTAAGAGGGCATGCTCTCATGTTGTATCTACCACAGGGGCACTTCACAAGGTTTTGTCCACTGGAGGAGCACACGAGAGGGCACTTTATTTTCGTCCACAGGAAGGGCACCCTAGCAGGCACTTCTTTATGTTTTATCTAACATAGGGACATCCAGAAGGGCACTTTACCATGATTTCTCCGCTGGAAGGGCACCCTAAAGGCACTTCATCTTGTTTTATCTAGTGAATGGGCATCCAAGAGGGCCCCTTCCTGTTCCTGTTTTTTCTTCTTCTTTTTGCTTTTTTTAAACGAGCACTTGATTCGAACATTCATAATCACTGAGTCCACCAGTAATTATAAAGCTACACACAGCAGGTGGTTAGCTTCACCTATGACTGGAAACAGGGGAAAAAATTTAACCTGGCTTGTCCAAAGTTAATGAAATCTGTCTATCAGCAACTCTAAAGATCACAAAAACTGAAGTGTAAAGAAACACACTTTAGGTTTACACGGTTTGTGCCAGACCATTTTGACTGCGTGCAGTCACTTCCTGGAGTCTTCACATGTTCCCTGCTTGCTTCATGGTGTCAACAAGGCAGACTAAATGAAATATAACTACAATGTATTAATGGCAGGTGGATTTTGATCTTTTTTTTTGCTGCTAGTGTATGTAAGTATTTTACTTTAAATAAAAACAAAGTGCATTTCTTTTTCAGTTATCAACAGGCTCTTAAAATTGAGCTTATTTTTACCTGTTACACATTCAATATATTCGGAGGATTATGTAAAGTGAGGTAAAACTTCTTGGCTCCCAGCTCAACAGTGAAGGGAAAGGAAAAACTGCCGTAAAGTCCTAATGTCCTATTATGCAAAGCGTCACAGTATCTTGAAACAGCTCAGGCTAATGTGGAGCAATGAACTGTCAATGGTCACATGGAATTGCATTACCAACCCATGAAGTGAATGACAGCTCATCCCGATAGCAGCGATGAGCCGTAGCTGTGACCTCGCAGGGCAGCATTCGTTGTGAACAATATCCATCAATCCCTGTTGAATGTCGGTCCCCAGGCCACATCCCGGCCCTCGGGAACAAAAGCCAGGACAGCTGCGGGGAAGTTCTCTCTCGATTCATCGCTTCCTCCTCTTTCCACGCTCCCCTTTTGTCTGACCTTCATTTCCAATTCCCTGACTTTACATTTAATTTAATCTGCTATCCTTATTCCATCACCCATATTCTCTCTCCTGCCTCAATCTCTACATTACATTATCGCCTACTTGGCTACTTGCTTTTATGCAGAGACACTCCCAACAGAAAGTCCTAAAACCTTCCCACCTCTCTCCGTTCATCTCATTCTCTCTCAGGCTCACAATTGCTGAGGGGAGGACAAGTTTAAAGGTGTGACGAGACATAGAACATCTAATGAATATATTAGAAATGATTAGAATATATGTGCATTTTCCTTATTCCATGGAAAACGGTCAGGAGGACAATGGAGAGTCCGGAAGTCAAGATGTTATCTTTAAATAATAAGCTCAATTCATTGTAACATCCCACATTCAGGTTTTTTTCATTTTCATATATAAAATCTTCAGACCAAACTGAGTGACATTATTTAAAAATTTTTTTCAGACTTATGTAGATCCATCTGAAGCTGTACAGCAGAAGAGCTCCTGCTTTCCTTTTTTGTTCTGTCGTTATTCTCAAGCCTGACAGGATAATTTGTCTTCCATTGATTTATTCTTTGCTCCTTTCTCTCTGAGAGGGTGAGGTAATGTGGTGGGTTCTGAGAAAACCGATCGCAATTCAGTCATCTTTAAATAAGAAGGTGATTTTTTTGGTTGTGAGCAGCAATGTTTTTCTTTAAAGACCATTGGCCTTATAACGGTGGACAACAGCTCATTAAATGTAAAGCCAAAAGACTTTGATCGCCCCCTGGTGTCTGACCACAGTACAGGCCATAAATTCAGTCCATCCATGTTAGCAGATAGCATGTGAGTCAAACTAAACATCAAATAAACGTTCCCCACAGAAGGTTTATGCCATTTTAGGTATTTCTTATTAAAATGGTGTATGTTTTATTGTTAGTTTTTCTGATATGTTTGAATTTAATTTGTAATTGAAGATAAATTAAAAGGGTGAAATGTCAGTGAGTCTGGTAGGTTTATGGGCTGGACTCTTTATTGCGACTGTCAAGACACTATGTGAGTCACACATCGATGTGAGTTGCACGTGTGTGAAAGGTCCACAATCTTTGACAGACAGCCACTGTTGCCAACTTAGCAACTTTGTCGCTAAATCTGGCGACATTCCAATTCCTCTTAGCAACTTTTTTTCTCAAAAGCGACTAGCGACAAATCTAGCGACTTTTTCTGGTGTTACTGGGGAGTTTTCTGATGTTTTGGAGACTCTGACATGAAAGCACGTATCACTCTGCTATTACTGTCCTCAACGAGCAGCGGGTGCTGCCGTGAGTCCCTCCACCACCCCAAAGCACTCACAGGCGGTCAGATTCACAGCAGCCTCGCGCAGCAGTCCCAGCTGCAGTCAGAGCAGTTGAGAGTCACACCACTCCGTGTCCAGACTGAAAATGAATTGCGCATGTGCAAAGCTGCCGCTGTTCCCGCTCTGCTTGCAGAACGAGATACTGTTCTGTAATCAACAGAAGACATTTTCAGTCATAATACCATTTTTAAAACTCACCTTTTTACGGCGATATTCCCCTCTCCTACAGCGGCATTACAATTAATTATGCAAATGAGGTGACTTTTTTTTAGCGACTTTTAGGACAGCCAATAGCTACTTTCCTTACTGAGGAGTTGGCAACACTGCAGCCAGCTACGGCTACACGACTTGAATACAGCAAAGGTTATGATCTGAGTTTCTGAGTTTGTTACTACTACATACTACATGCATAGTAATGCTCGCACTAGCCTAGCTAGCAAGGACACTAGCACTAGCCAGCTAACAGGGCTCCATGCTAGCTGAGCTAGCACTGACTTTGTGGTTAGCTCTAGCAGCTGCTTGTGTTGGTATTTTCAACTTGTTGTTGCTTGCTGTAAAGCTAGCATAGCTGCTAACACCAACTTCAGCTAACTAACATGCAAAAAAAGACAAATTAACAGTTTACGTCAAGTTTACAACAACTCACTAGCCATGAACTCAACAAGAATAAGCTAGTCAGCTTTCAGCAGGCAATATCAAGACCCTATGTGAGTGGCGCATGGTTGAAACTCAGATCATGACATGTTTTGTCCAAGTGAAGCTATAGTTAGCTGTCCAAGATGGCCGACCTTTTCAAATATGCACAATTTACATAATGTCTTGAAGACTACATCCACTGTTTGCTACCTGGCAGACTCCATATGAAGTCATCAGTGCATGATGGTAGTGCCAGCAAGAGCAAGCCGCAATGCGTCATCCATCTTTATTTATGTCAGTTCTTGTAACTTTTACTTAGTACGTTCTGGCACTGTTTTTAATCTGCAGAACTACAGTTAAAATCTGTTTCATTTTCATGAAATCAAACCTCATTTTTAATACCATTTTTGACAAACAATCCTTTAGCAGTTGCTATTTAATGTGCATGTTCTGTAATTACTTTTGGATATAGTAGCCTTCTTATTAGTGCCAGAAAAAGTCTTTGTCTTTGGATGTCTAAGCAAAATTAAACTGAATCAAGTTTGGGTTCACAGTGTGCATTGTGTGTTAAAAGACCCATCAAAAGGTTGAATTGTAAAACAGACATTTTGTCTCCATCTCACAGATTAATGTGGAGCACTAAGGCGTCATACCTCTGTGAAAAGCAGCAGAAAATGACTGAACCTGCGCAGTAATCCTCAAAGATATAAAACACATCCTAAAGATTTGAACACTGCGATGTTTTCATTCAACATTCAGTGATCTGATCCTGCAGGACTGAACACATGCCAGCAGCAGATACAGCACTCATTGACAGTGTTTATCCCATATTACACTGTTTCATAAGACCCATTCACTTCGGTGTCATATTCAATCAGGGAACAGCTGGCTGAGGCTTGTGTTAGCATCAATATGAAGCATTAGATTAAAGACTGGCTGCTTTGATGGTGCTACTTTATATTTTCATACTGCACTCACTTTGAGTGAAGACTTTTGCAGCTGATTTTCATCAGGGAGGCGCAGACATCAATGCTTTTCTATGGAAGTTTGTGTAGAAATGTTGTATAGCTGCGTATTACACTTTACCTGACATTAACAGTAGCAGTGAGCTTGTGGAGGTGAGGCATGTATATAAATATATGTCTTTACACATGTATGTATGGTAAGTGAGCAGGTCTTTTGTGTTTCTTCTATTCACTTGCTCCCCTCAAGTCATAACGTAGTTACACTCTATCTTTTGTGGCTTCATGAATGACTGCACATTTCTGTCTTTATATGAATGTGCATATTCCGTTCTCGACCCCCTGCCTTCCACCCATATTCCTTCCTGCTCGCTTTCTCTTGCTTTGTAAGAAGGCTGACCCCGGCAAACACGCCTCGGGCGAGTCCTGAGCACTAGAGTGTGGACTGTGTGTCAAAATGAACATGAGAGACTGAGAAGCAGAGTGTGTGTGAGATGTATGCCCGTGTTGGAGTGGGTGTCTTTGTGTATGAGCAGTCGACAGAGTGCTACTACTGCTTAGGGTTTTCTGCTGCAAGGTCAATGGAGAGCTGCTCCCCCCCGTCTCTAGTTTTCTCTCAGTACTGCAGGAGTTGCTGTCAGTGACAAGAGAGTGTCGGCTGCTGCTGCTGACCAGGCATCGCTGCTGGGGTTAGGGATAGGGGGCAACACACACATACTGGCACAAATTGGCATTCATGTGCACACTCGTGGTCGTTACTCAGTCATGCAGGCGCAGTCTCAGATAAATGTACACACCACCATGCCACCAGCACTGAAAAAAGGGGATTGATGAGCACTTGTGTGGATAGCCATCCCACTTACTCTCCCACTCCACTAAACGCATCATTATTACGCTGGGAGGATGCACTGAGTCTATATTTAGATGATCCTGAACAACTACCAGAGAACTTAAAGCGCAGTGCAGAAAAGTCGTGTCAATATATAAACCACTGATGAATCGATGATGCATAAAATTAGATGGATGATTAGTATTATACAAGATGAATGCATAATTACCAGCTGCAGCAAAGTGAGAACCATTATTATAGCATCAAATGGACAGTGACAGAATGTTGAAGAACCTTCTGTCTTGTGTGTTTTGTCTTTTGACTCAAGGTCAAACTTCCCTCCTTAAGGAGAAACAAATGTGCCGACAATGTGAGCAAGTGCCCCCGGACAACTGACTTTATGTCCAATGAATTTAACTGCTCTTCAAACTGTGACTTTAACAACCCCTCCCCCCCCACCACCTCTATCTCTTCTCCCTCTCCTTTTTCCTCTCACATCATAGACGTGGTCCGGAATACAAATTGTGTTTTCCTTTCTTTATTTGGGGAGCCTTATAATGCTGTAGACCAGAGGCGGGAGTGAATGCGTCCAGCCGACAGAAAAGGGAGGCAACAATAGGATGGCAAAGCTGCTGTACAGACAAAAAAGACAAGAAGACAAGGGACGTAGGAATAGAGACACACTGAGAGGGAGAGAATATGCACAGATGAATGGAAGCTACAGGAGCAGAGAGAATGGACACAAAGGCAGCATGTAAAATGATGATAAAGGAGGGTATATTTGAGATGTGTTCAATAAATGACGGCCTGTCGAAAAAGCTGTGGTTCACTGTTTGTTCCAAGCAACAATGATACAATGTACCTTCTCCTCAATGGGGACCAGAAGCTGCATTATGCTGCAGACTGCACAGTGTTGATTCTGAGCGGGATCGACAGTTGGAGTGACCCTTTCACATTACAGCGAGTCATTAGATTCCATGTTCGGACCAAAAATATCGATCAAAACAGCTTTGACTTTTCTCTGTAAGATAATACAACACATCAGCACCTCCTGGAACCCTGAGTTTGCTCTCATGGGCTGCTTCAGATGTGGCGCTTGCTGTAAAATGAAGAAGCAGTGCTGTGGAAAAAATCCAAATATTAAAGGGACAGTTCATCCAACACTGAAAATTCAGTCATTGTCCTCTCACCCTCATGCTGATGCAAGGTCAGGTGAAGTTTTCAAGTTCACAAAACAAGGTTGTGTCTGGTTAATAAAATCATTTGGAGCCTGTTAAGTTGTGTCGCACAGCTTCATGTCAGCCACCATTAGCGTTAGCTAGTAGTGTCAGGAGGCCATTTTTTATCATTAACTTTGGCCGGCAAAATCAGCATTTTTATACAGTATCAGTTATGGAAGTCCCAGAAACGTTGGAAAACTTAACAACATTGTGTCTTTGTTCATAAGATAATCCTGTGGTGTGTAAAGGTGAGTTGTAGGAGCGTCATGATATTCACACAGCAGTAGTTGTTTTACCTGTAATGTCTGATTCAAAGTCTGTCTGGCAAATTCCGGCAACGTTGGTGCCATCAGGATGCCATTGATGTTGGGTGAATCACAACACTGATTGGCTTTTGCGACACAGCGTCACCTGATGAAAAGTTCAATACTTTCAACTTTGAACAATGAGGCGATAGAAGCGATGGACGCAACATTGCATGACTGACGTCGCTCATACCGCGAGATTCGCATCCCTGAAGTAGAATCACGTCTAATCGTGTTTTTATGTTGACTTTGTATGTAATCTCATGCCGTTCATAGCTTTCATTGTGTTCTGTCTCAATGCGCCTTAAAAATTAATAATCATACTTTGTTTCAAGTGAACAACATAAACAACTGGATACAGTAGAGCTTCTCATAGCCAGTTTGCCAATTTCCTAGTGTGAGATCACACTGGGATGGCAGGTGTTCCCACAGTGAGCAAACTTCATCCCTGCTTCAGGTCTTTATTCCTCTAAGACTTCAGCCTGACGAAGTGGGAAGAAAGTTTTTTTCTGCCTGAACAAGCATCTGCCAGAAGTGCCTTGGAGCAAGACAATAAAACTTACTTACTTACTTTCAAGTACATTGAGACTAGAGGTGCTCTGATACCTTTTTTTCCTTCCCAATACCTATCCTGATACCCAAGTGTTTGAACTGACCAATACAGAGTACTGATACCAGCACATAAAAAACAGTTCCTTACACATCTCCTTTGACTTTCCAGTGTAAAATATTGCAGAATGCAGAAATTTTG
>JAQFJA010000009.1:17633300-17644199 GCA_029874485.1 Naso brachycentron | reverse complement strand
AGGCCAAGCTAGCTAAGCTTTTCCCCTTACATACCAGTCTTAAGCTAGGCTATGCTAACAGACTGCTGACAGCAGCATCATATTTACTGTGGGCATGAGTAAACACTGACACGACAAACTCTTCAAATTAAACTAAAGCCTTATTTCATTTTGCTGTACATGTGTCTGTATCTGTTTAAAGTTATTAAAAATATCTAAATTTTTTTAATAGTCACAATGCATCCAATCGCAATGAGGAAACAATGTGACAGTTTATGAGATGTCACTTGTAACAATGTACCTGCAGAGAACTTTTTCTGTTCTAGTTTTCATTATTTCGCTAGTTTTCATTAACAATTACTTTAATGTGAACACACCTTCTGAACGTAATGGCGCATTTAGAGCTGAAGAGCATAATTTTTTCATCAGTAGCTTGTAGAGACCAAAGCAGAGCTAATAAGAAAATGAATATTTAATTTAATTTGTCAGACAGACTGAAACAAGACTCCTTTTTGACTGCTGCATTGTAGCTGCTGCATGTGTAGATAAACATATGTTGATAAAATTTCGCCACATCAAGGTGATAACGTGTCATTGTTTGGTTCATAAATGGTTTCCTCTGCCCCCAAGTGGCCAAAAACAAAAGATGGAGCAGCTTTATCTGACAGAGGAAAAAAACCCAAATGATTTTTCACACCTTCGATTGAGATAAAAAATCTAGAGACAGACAGCAGATCAGCACAACCACAATTGGTCTTTATACCTTCCTAATCAATGTGGCGTTCTTTATACAGTTCCACTTGCAGCACACTGACTTTGATTTCTCTGCAAATCAATCTTACCCTCCTCATTTCGCAGTGCATTGTTGTCTTTTCCCCGTGGACTCCTTTGTGGGAAAGGTCAGGGACTGAGGTTGTGCTTGGATAATGATAAAAGATTGAATGTGTGGCCACACAGGTTCAGCAGTGTTCAGTATTGATCTCTGTGTGAAGTAAGGCAGATAACACCGTACCATAAAAGAAGCTCATACATCACTGAAGCTGAGTGTGACACCGATGAAAGAACCACTTCAAACAGTGTTAAATACTACATTTATAGGTGAGTAGGTAATATCAAAGATCTAGCCAGATAAACCTTTATGTTATTTAGTCACAGCCTGTTAAATATTTTACAAAGTTTTAAAACTGAAGCCTGAAGAAGAACATCACAGTTTATTTTCTCTTAGCCTGAAATGCAGCCAAATAAAACTCAACTCAAAGACGCAGATGACATTAGAATATTTGAGCTGCTTCAGGTGAGATGCAGCAAAATACTGTAGTGAGTGATTTATAATAGGTGGGAATGTAAAGGGAACTCAGGGTGGATTTCACTGAGAAGGACGGAGCGGCGATATCTGCCGGCTCAGCTGCACAGAGGGAACGCAGTGATGACGATGGCGACAGTGTCATTAGTGTGACCTTTGTGAAAGACACCTCACTCCTCGCTGCTTTGTATCCACAGCAGAGTTTGAAGATTTTTCATATATTTTACAGTCGTATCTGTAAGCTGCCCTCACAACATGGTAAGCATATGAGGAGACTTCCCAGCATGCACTTTTTGATGGTTAAAACCTCTCCTTTTGTGTCATTTAATCTAAAATTTGTGTGGGTCTTTCATAAATAAGTCATGATTTTTATTTTAATATAAACCAAATAAACATGATAAAGGTTATGATTGAATTCAGTCTGATGTTCTGAACATTTACAAGGTCATTGGAAGAAGCTGCTCATGTGTTCTCCATGCTAATGTTTGAAAAAATGCTGCATATTGCCCTCTGGGATGCCCCAATGGTAGATAACGCATGATGAAGTGCCCTCTCTGCTGCCTTTCTAGTGAACAAAACGTGGTTAAGTGCCCAATAATCCTAAATTTACTTTAATGTATGACGACTTTATGCCCCACCTCATACAGTAGGTACCTTTTTTACGATTTTCGCCCCTGACTGTCAAACAGTCCGCCAGTGCAAAGCATCAAATGAAGAGTTGATTCTCTGAGATAAGAAAATGTAAATGTGAAGCAAATCTGTCTGTGATATTTGTCAGTGTGGTGGGATGAACTTGACCTTAATATGTTAAATTAAATTAACTTATTATTATTATTATGATTATTATTCTTATCATTATTTAGAGAGTTAAAGTCACTACAAGGAACTTTTAACTGGTTATGAAGCAGTCCAAACTTAATACTGAATGCCTCACATCTTACCTACATTGACAAATGAGACCATCGGCGATGAAACGCTTTACAGCACACAGACTCAAAGAGAGATTTGTTGTTCTTGATTATGATCAATCTGCTGTTCTCTTTTTTACTGTATATGGCTGGAAGCAGAAGGATATTTTTCTTTAGATAATTTCAATATTTTGTGTTTATGGACAAACTGGTATTGTGCAAAAACGTGCCGTTTCTTTCACTCTCTTCTGGTTTGGCTGGACAAGACATTTACGGCAGTAAGCAGTACTGCTTTTGTCCACATGTGGCGCTACAATCGACACGAAATGAAATTTCCTCTGACTTTAATGAATGTGATTTATGTTGGGAAAATACCTGAACAGAAGTTTTCTGAGGCAAGTGCTGACCTATATTTAAAAAAAAGTTAACTTGGATGTGGGAAAATTCAACTTTTATTTTTTGCTGATCGTCAACAATTAAAAAAAAAAAAAATTGTGGAGGATACAAACCATTTTGGCGTTTGAGGGGGGGCTATGACAGAAAAAGTTTGAGAACCACTGTGTTACAGTAAACTCAACTGGTTTTACACTGTAAAGACAGATTTTGACAGAATGATCATAGAAATAAAACAAACAGGAATACTGCAGGCAGAGATACTAAAGACTGTAAAAATGGTACCAAATGCATCTCTGCTTGGCACTCAGTGTTGAGGGTTTGATTTGGGGCGAGTCCTTGCGACAAACTAGCTCCACGTCCAGGCAGTGTATTTGTACACTGAGCTGCCTCACGCTAAAGAAACAGGAAAGAGGTTCCTGGCCTGTGGGCCTCTGCGGCCTCCAAAGGCTTGCTTACTTTACTTTACTCCAGCTTTTTGCCCGTAGGTGTGAATGTGAGCATGAATGGTTGTTTGTCTCTATATGTCAGCCCTTCGACGAACTGGCGACTTGTCTTGGGTGGACCCCACCGTCACCCAATGTCAGCTGGGATTGGCTAGAGCCCCACCGTGACCCGACTAAAAGGATAAGCCGTTATGGACAATGAATGAATGAATCCAATCCAAACTGTCAGAAGAGTGGGACTGAGAGAAAAAGATGTAATTGAGCACCACAGACAGCACTACATACAGTTAGCATGACCAGAGAGATTGTTGTACTTGGCTGTAAAAACGTTTATTTCTGCTGTAAATTTTGGCGTGTTAATATGGAGCTGTGAAGAGTATGATTTCATTTTCCTTCCTCGAGTCGCTCTTTAAAGAACTGTGTTTTTAGCTCTTCCGTTTTGCCACTTGCCATCGGATGATGTTTGAGTGGATGTTCTGATTAAATGTCTATCATTTGTTGTTAAACACTTCTGAAGTAACATGTGTCCCAAGCAAATGCCTAATACGGTGAAGTCAAATCCAACCTTATCCTCATTCTCTGATCCATATTTCAATTGCATCCTCTTACCACCGCATCTCCCCTTAAGTGTATACACATTTCTATGTGTGTGCAGTAACAGCAAGGGGGGGGGGCATCAGTCATCTTCTGGCAAAGGTGTCGAGCAGTGATCAGGTTCAGTCACACATGCAGAAGAAAAGCCAAAGTGCTTTTATGTGCCGGGCTCACCTTTCACAGTGTGAGGTACAAAAGATTCTCCATCTGGAGCAGGCGACAAACTGAATTCTCCAGCAGAAGACTCACATGGCCTGTTAAACCTCTGCAGACGTGGCCCGTGGTCCTCTGCCCTTCTTTCATCTGCAACAGCTCAATGATAACACACACTTGAAATTTAAAACACTGAAACGACACCACGCTTGTTGTTCTGCCAGTTTTTCCCTCTATTCCTACTCTCATTTTTTTGTAACCTTTCCTTTTATTTTGATAACCCTGGTACTATGTCCCATGACAAAACCCCCTTCCCTTCTCTCAACACCGTCCTGCTACGTTATCAGAATCTTTCTCACCCTCTGTCACTTCTTCTCCTCCTCCCTCTCTTTGTCACTCCTTCTCGACAGTCGCTAATTCACTCTGTCACTCATCACCTCCTTCTCACATGTCCTGGTTTCCTGCTCCATTTCCAGAGTGTCACCGCGGTAATACAAGAATGTCTTTGCGTTCTCTCTCTGCTCTCTAGCGACCTTGCTTTTAACCTTGTCCCCTCTCTGTCCTTCTCTTCTTTCTCTGTCTCCCTCTTATCTTTCCATCTCATTCCTCCAACAGCCGAGATGGCAATGAGCAGCATCCTCAACGCTGATGACATCAAGAAAGCTCTAGATGCATTTGCAGGTAAATCATTTGTCACGGATCAATCGCAGGTCTCCGGAAGCTTTTTTGTCTCAGGTGGACCAAATGTGAGCTGAATCTGGCCCATGCATGATCTTTCAGATTTGGTTATATTTTGGAGGATAGTAAAAATAACACCTGTTTTTTTGTTTGTTTGTTTTTTTTTAACTGGTTTAAGACCAGTAGCTGATTAACATTTCCACAGAACACCTTTGTTGCAGGCTCAAATTTTGTCTCATTGTAAACATACTGAAGAATAAAGTTGCAAAATAAAAGCAGCCGCTGCCAGTTTAAGTGTTTGAGTTCAATTGTTTTGTCCAAATTTGATTTCTCATGCTAATTTCTTTTACCTTTTCTCAAAGTACTAAATGTTAGAAAACACACAAAACAGCCTTTTTTTTGGAGATATTAAACAAGAAGTACTGACATTTTTCCATCTTCGTGTTTGCATGCCTGTGTGCCTTCTTGTGTGTGTGTGTGTTTGTGTGTGTTCAGTTGCTGACTCCTTTGACCATAAGAAGTTTTTCGAGATGGTGGGTCTGAAGGCCAAGTCATCTGACGATGTGAAGAAGGTCTTCACGGTGCTGGACGCCGACAACAGCGGCTTCATAGAGGAGGAGGAGCTCAAGTGAGACAAACACGCACAATGCAACAAATGATGTTTCTGCACATAAAACATTAGTGTTCTCTGACACCAATCCATTCTATTTTCTGCCCTTTGCTAGATTTGTCCTGAAGGGTTTCGCCAAAGATGGCAGAGACCTGACAGACAAAGAAACCAAAGCATTTTTAAAAGCAGCCGACAAGGACGGAGATGGCAAGATTGGAGTCGATGGTGAGCATCAAATTCTATTATGGGAGTCTCACAAGGTCACACAAACAGACAAGGCGAATATAGAATGAAAGTCACACACACACAAGCACAGGAAGACAGTCTTTATGTGCTGCAGGTTGTGGTTTACCACATTATTTATTGATCATTTATTAAATCTCCTGTTTCATTGATAATTATTTAATTTTTTTAACTTTTACTGGTGAATGTTGGCAACCAGTTTGCAACATCAAAGCCACTACAAATTTAAGTTTCTATGCCAAAGAAGCCAAAGAAGTAAAACTTTAATATGTCTGGTACCTACACTAACTGTACATTGTCCTCATCTGCAAATATTAACTGAAGCTCAAATCATGAAGAATTTCAAGCAATTTTCAAGCACCCCTTTTAGACAGATAGATAAAACAACAACAATGGCTTTAAAAAAAAAAAAAACATCGTGGTGGTTTGCAAACAAACAAAAAAAAAGTGACAAAATTGGTCAACAAATGGTCGATGAGTTATGTAAGTGGCTGGGCTAAAGTGTAAGGGCGGGGCATGCTATGAAGTGTGTGTGTGTGTGTGTGTGTGTGTGTGTGTTTCTACAAAGTTTGCCCATGTTACATAAGTCTGTTTAGAAGTTATGTGCCTTTTTGTTACAGGCCACTCCCACTGCCACGCCCCCTTTTAGCCAACTGGCATGAACACAAACACACACCTTTTCTCTCTCTCTGTCTCTGTCTCTCTCTCTCTCACACATACACACACACACACATACACACATGCACACTTGACCTCCATGCTAAATTTCAGCCTCCTAGGGCAAAAACTGTGGACATCAAAGAGTGAGGAATTTTTGTGGACTGACCAACCGAGCAAGCAAGCAACAGAAAAAAATAAATACATTAGAGAGATTTTAGAGAGATTTGAGTCCCTAATAAATAAATAAAAGTCCAGAAAGACCAAAAGCATTGGTTCTACTACTACTAGAAACTAAAATGATAAAGTTATGGTTTTTTGTTCTCTGAATATGGCAAAACATATGTTTATGGCTCTTACTACACACAAGCTTTTGTTGGCTTTTTTATGTAAAATAAATCTATATAAATCTGTGGCATGGAAAATTAAAAACCCTCCACTGTGCTTATGAAATCTCCCTTTATTTGTCATAAAAGAAAATACATTACTTTTCCCTTTTTGACATCGTCACACTCACAATTTGCATACAGTCCCTAACAAAAAGGCACACCATGCTTAACTGTTGAGCACTTTCCAAAACATGTTTAACTCGTGTGTACTGTGATTGTTGTTTTAGCACAGACAGAAGACAAGATCCTAACAGCTGCGGTTTTGTTCTTCATCTCTTGCAGAGTTCACTTGCCTGGTGAAAGAATAAATAGTCACCTCATGTGACTGGCTAGCACTCCAAGATCACCTCCGAGCCATCGCTCCATCCCAACACCCACGCCCACCTTCTTCCCCAGCATCTACACGTCACCGATGCACCCTGACTCCCAGCCCGCCAGGCTGCAGCCGACTCCTGCTACACACCCTCCTCTTCCTCACCCTCTCCCCCACTGCCGCCTTCACTGAGTGCAATGCTGCGCTATAGGAAGTAAGCCGCGGTGTGCCATCCCCTTGCACACACTTCCTCAAATGTCCCCCCAGCTATGTTCATCCTATTTATTTTATCCTTTTTATACAAACTGTTCTTGTTTCTGTTCATGTGTAGATATAAAACATGCCTGCAGGAGTAAACCTCACAATTTAAGCATAAAGTAGATTTAAAGTAAGCAGAGATTATAGAGAAAGACCCCCATGCCATTCTGTCCTCCTGACTTTATCATCTTACTTATTTCTTCATTTTCTCAGCCAACATTTCTTCTCCCTTTCCCTCTTTCTTTCTTCTTGTCTTTCAATTTTTCTCCTTTCTCTTTCAGTTTTACTTCAGGCACTGTTCCCTTCCTGCATTCGCTCCCCTCTGTCCCTCCCACACTCTCGTCACCATCTATCCATCTATCTATCAATGCATCTATCCTTTTCTCCTCTGGTAATGAGCTGTTGTAAAACATGCCAAAAGAAGAAAGAGGTCAAGCTGTGAAAGAATCAAATAAAATGAAAGAACAAAGCCTCGAGAAGGCTGTCTCACTAAGACTCTTTTGTTAATTCCTTCCTGTGATGTGATTCCTCATCTGATTTTACACTCTCAGTCCAGCTCGCCTTCATTGTTTCATTCCTCCGTTTCGCTGTCACTTTTACTCTTATCAGGAGGAACGAGTGAAGCAGATCTTGGCAGCAACCTAATAATGTATAAAGTGGGGTGCTTTTAAAAGTAAGAAGGTCAAAATTAGCCTTCAGTGGCATTTGTTAGCGTTCATCGGCACTGGCTGTGTCGTCTCAGCAGTGACGGGGATAGAAACGGCATATAAAGACAAACTGAGGAACACGCTCTGCCAGCATTTTCCTTGCGGTCCGTACTACATTATGAATGCTGCTTCACTGGGAGAGAAAAAAGCAGGCAGAGGCCACATTATTCCACTTGACAAAGAGACTTTACTCAGAAGTGCTGTGCTAGTTTAACAGAACCATGCTGTCAAGCCATTAGCAGAATTGGATTCACACTGAGGTTCAATTTGGGTTAAGAATCCCCAGCGGAGGACCCGAACAGGCAACGCGGGAATCCTGATCTTCTTTAGTAGGCCATTTCACTGCCTGAGCAAATAAACACAGATCTGAAGCTTAGAGGCTATCACTTAAAAAGGACGAAGCACATGGCGGTTCAGTTCAGCGCAGCTCAGACAAGCTCGCCACTGGTCCCAACAGGATGCTGAAGTCAGTGTCGCTCATGAGAAGGATAAATGGAGTGAGAGGGTTTATCTGAAGTAGCACAGCATGTGGAAATCTTTAGTGCAACTCAAACCCTGAAAAATTTCCCCCTCAAAAATTCAACTGCAAGCCAGATGCTCTTGTTTTTGCAATTCAGCAACATTTTTTTGGAAATTTGACATGCCTTTGAAAAATGTGTCCCTCTCAACAGAGATTAGAAAAAAGCAAGATGGCTCACTCCTTACCCACTTTCATCATCAGCTCCAGAAAGAGCAATTCAGTTTTTTTAAATTCATACAACCTGAATCAGCGGGCAATGGAGTTTTTCTCATCCTGGGCGACTGGACAGTTCTTTAAAGGACCACACCAGTGTTCCTACATGTCACTGTCCTTCGTCAGCACTGGCCACATGAACCTTGTTTCCTCGGAGCGGTACAGCTGCGTTTGGTAAGGCAAGGTACACTTTGGAACAGTACCCCTAGATCTGGCTTGTGTCTCCATTTCCCATTGAACAACATGTAAGAAAACATTCCACCTTAAAAGATGCATCTGAGCATCTCATCGAATTAAATTATCTTTTTTCACCAGTAACTTTAAACCTTAAAGAATCAATGTAAAAAAGTCAGCAAAGCATCCTTTGGTTTTTGTCTCATTTTTTAAAATGCTACAGAAACATTTCAGCCGGTGTTTAATCTCTGCACAGATCATTGGTTCATCAGTTAACTTTCTTCCCAGATTAAGCAGCGTAAGGAGACGGGCTGCTGCAGCGAGCAGACCGGCAGGTCTCACCGTGAGCCGCGGCTCCTCACAAGTCCAAAAACTTCGTGACTGATATACAAAAAAGATTATTTGGATAAACTGACAACGTATTTTAAATCCACGTTAACATTCTCGCCTAAAAAATACGTAAAACTTACTGAAGTGATATATTAACAGTTTTATAACAACAAACCCCACTTATTGTCTATGATTGTCGTGTTTGTTTACATTTCGTCCATATTCAATAAACATTACAGGAAGTACCTGAAAACATGTGACGTTAGTTAAAAAGAACATCTGCGTCAAAATCTCAATGCTATAATTTGAGCAAGGAAGGCAGCACCTGTAAGGAACTATTTTTTCAGGCGAAATAACTTTCATCTCAACGGCTCCACGCTCCCCTCTCTCTCTTGCTTAGCTACTTCTGACCAAATAAACGCAGATGTTCTCTTTAGAGGGGTGAATTACCTATACCTAGCAACTTTCACTCACGTGTCCTATAGTGTTTCACTACCCTGTTTCAACATGAATGGCAGTGAGTGGGGTTTAAATATGCAGCCTCACATCTACTAAAGTAAACACAAGGTTGAATTTTAATAATATTTGACAGGAAGTCAAAAACAGACTGGTATGGTCCTTTAAGTGCTACTTGCACTTACTAGCATGTAGATTTCATAAACATCTCAACACTACGCCATCACAGCTTATCTCTGCACACTGTAGTATGTAGTGTGTAGTGAGTTGTACACTGTAGTGTGTTCACACTTCCTGTGTTATGTTTGGTTACTCTCACTGTGTCCAGTCATTTCAGTGTGGCCCGTTGGAAATTAAACATGGCGATGTCAGGCTATATTATCATTATGCCAGCAGCAAAAAAAAATGCCCCCTGCTAATAAAATGAAACACACTGGTTAGAGCAATTACATGACACTATTACAATGGTATTACATTATCCATGAATGAACTGCATTTTTCATTACATTTCTGCCTCAGACATTTTATCCTATTTTTACAAGATATTACAGTTTCTGCCAGAGGTTACATTTTCATTTTCTACAAGCCATTTTCCAGAGTAAATTAGTAATGCAATTAATATTTATAAATGGACTTATTTCAGTAGACCATGTGGAGAAAAGTGGTGGATACAATACAACGGCAATAAAAACCTAAAGCATCAACTAAAATTATTCAAACAGCTGCATTCAGAACAAGTAGCATGCATCCATCCCTGAGCAGTAAATGAGAAGTCTATGATTTAAAAAATAATGATGCACACCAACGTGTTCTTAGCACTGATTCTTGACATCAGTCACACACACACACACACACAAACATATCATACATGGTTATCAAAAAGTCATTCACATGTCAAGATTTCAGCTCCAGAAAACTGAACATTTCAGAGAAGGAATGATGACTTAAAGGAGACCTGTTATGCTTTTTCTCACATAATGTTACAATGTTGGATGTTTACATCAAATGCATCATGTAATGAGGTTTAAGGGGAGGAAGTCCAGGTTTTAGACTGCTCTAAACCTACTCTATTTTTTTTTTTTTTACTGTTGTGTTGCTTTGACACAATTGACTTTTCGCTAAGCCCTCTAACGTGAACAGGCCAATCAGAGCGTAGCATCCACCAGCCAAGAGTCTGGCAGCTACTCAGCTGCACTCCATTAAAACTCATCATATCTTTTCAGATTTTTGTCACTGTCAGGCTGGTTCTGTGGATTCCGAGTTCATCGTGGTTAAACGTTGTGTCTGGGGCACTTTTAAAAGTGATGCTCGTTATTCAGTGAGGTTCAAAGGAGATACAAGTTCTTTACCTTTCCAAAATCAAACCCTGAAAAGTGTAGCATTATGCTCCGAGCAAAACTATTCAGGCGTCCTTATTCCCCGTTGAACCCCTCACAGTTTAAAAGCACGGCAAACATTATGTCTGCTTCAGTAACTCTTTCGATTAACACTGAGACCATGTTACGCTGTCATTAGTAGATATCAACCTGTTAATTTGAGTTACTTACAGCTATTAAAAGTGCTAGCATGCTAAGC
>JAQFJA010000009.1:17593768-17612637 GCA_029874485.1 Naso brachycentron | reverse complement strand
AATCCACAGAGCATTTTATAGACAGACATTCGAACCATGTTATGTAATATGCAACAGCTTTTAGGCTTATTTTTGCAGCCCGTCTCACACCTGCTGTGGTACTGTAGCTTTCAGAAATTTGCCCGTCACAGCTCGTTTCCAACTGCTTTTGGCAGGCTGTCGGATGTTCAGTTCTTTTCTCAGAGGCGGCGAATGTAAGAGATGTAGGAGGAAACACGGATATAATGTGTGATTCTCACATGTCAGATCAAAGCGCATTTTCTCTGCTTATTTTCTTCTGGCACCTCAAATGAAGGTATCGCATTGAGAAGTGATGTCACTTATGAAACATAATAATATAAAGTACAGTGACTTCCTGTAGCGCATCAGGGAAGACGGCGAAGGATCCTCTGATTAAATATCCTGGCTGCAACATCGACTTAACCTTTGACCTCTTTGACCATCAGGCTGGTTGCCTTTAATGCTCAACGCATCCAGAGGCAGAAGACGATATTCCCTGTTGGCTTACCAATCTAATCCATAATGTTCCATCTAGGAATGGATAGATTATAATCTCATATAATCCATGAAATGGATGGAACAACAAGCAGTTTGTCTCACACTAAATCAACTCTCAGGACCTCCATAAAGTAAAAACTAAATCGTTCTAAAACAGTTTATGTCCCTGCTTGTGCGTCTCCGCATCACTGACTGTTAAAACGTGTTCAGGCTTCCTTCACTTTGAATTACAGACCACATGTTTGCTCTTCTCTGGATGCGTGGGAACTTTTTCAGATATAAATCTGTATAAATGAAAGTTTGGGGCTTTTAAGAGCTCAAGCAGATATTCAGCCTGAGAGCTGTTTTCTTTATTTATTTTTTTCTTCATGTCAAATGAGCTCCAAGAAATGTCTGCGGGAAATGAAGTGCCGCTCTGCTGGGAGATGACTTCAGGAGAAAACTTTTATTTTTTGAATTTACAGCCCTGGTAAATATTAATTGGACTGTCCCATTGGAAAAAAAATTAACATATTTTTGTTCAGGGTGAATTTAATCTTAAAACCACATGCTCTTCTAGTAGAGATTCTTCACAAACTTCTGCACATGAACAGGATACATTTCATGCCTCAAATGTTCTGTTACTGTGCAGCTTCTGAGAGCAATCAAACACATTATACTGAAAGCTGGAACACAGTTCCATCACCAAAGAATCAAGATCTTTACTTTTTGTTTTGGATCTTTAACAGTAACAACGGATTCATATTGAAAAATTCAATGCATGATTTTATGTTTAAAGACTACCATGAAGTGATTATTTTGCTGTATATGTAGTGATGCCAATTACAATTTGGTTCAGTTGATATGAACAATCATAACCCTACCATTCACCCTATTGACTTGTGCTAGCATTAGAGTAGTTGCCAATGTCTTAGGCTTTGCGGTTTGTCAGTTTACACATCCGAAAAGAAGGTTGCAGTTTCAAAAGATTACACTCTGTTTCGGGGGCGCCAGCACTCCGTTGTCATGTAAAATCAAGGCTGAACTGCGACAAAAGTGTTTCGTTTGATGCAAAAACTTGTGCCATGTTAACTGCCCCTTTGTCACATTCTTCTAAAAAACAGATTAAGTTAAATGTTCCCAGGCTGTAAAAAAAAATGTTTAGGGGATTATTTTTAAAAATGAACATTGTGTCTAAAAGGAGCTAAAATTAATTCATTGCCAATTTTTACCAAAAGAGTCACATTAGCTGGTGTTAGTGGGTTTTTTGTCCTCTGTACAAGAGATAGAACTCACATTTGTTCCTGGTGGTCATGACAAATTAACACCAAATGACACCATCCACCTTTTTAACATTAATCCCACATGTGCTGGTAGGTTTTGAATGTGAACGCTGCCTCTGAGAACAAAACCCACTAAATGCTCTTAAAGTCTGATTCTGAAAAATGCTGACCAAAGATAATACTGAAAAACTGAGTCTGACTGAATTATGACTTTAATATTTGCGCTATGCTTCATATTTTGTCAGAATGGTATTAAGAGTAAAACAGAAGCAGTCTGACATTTTGCGGCCATTATGATAACCGTTTCTATCA
Organism: Naso brachycentron; assembly: GCA_029874485.1. Lineage (NCBI taxonomy): Eukaryota > Metazoa > Chordata > Actinopteri > Acanthuriformes > Acanthuridae > Naso > Naso brachycentron. The sequence goes on along the minus strand of JAQFJA010000009.1, from coordinate 17,610,565 downwards.
AAATCCTTTAATCCACCTACTCATCGCATTCTCTTTTGACCAGAGTAGGTAATCCACCTACTCAGCCTCCTCATGGCAGTGGACCAGAATCATTACTGTCCACACACACACACACACACACTTACACACACAATCCAAAATCCCCACAGAGGCTCCATCTGGACAGGAACAAGCTTTGCTCTTCCTCCGTCTTTGTCACCCACTTTGCATCTCATATTCCTCCCTCCCTCCCCCGTGTATTTTCTGGTTTAATGCAAAATTTTTTGGAGTGCAGGTAGGTGGCCGTGTAAAACTCCACAGGCATGTTTGTAATGCTGCCAGAGTCAATAGGTTTGTTTCCTCTGAGGACATGTGCTAAAAATGTATAGACTCATGGATCAATGCTGTAAAACTACATCCCAAACAGCTTATTGAGTAGAAATAATTCAGCAGTCTTGACTCACTCAAGGTTGTGCAAGTGATATTTCTTCAGTCAATCAGTCAGTATTTAGGGAAACAACAATCTTTACAGAGCATTAACTGAAGGAGCAACAGAGAAAAAGATTGTCAGTGATTAGACTCCACAAACATGCAACATCCTCATGAAGTGTGAGCTCATAAAACAGACAAATTCAGCATCCGCTGAGCTGCTCGACGCTGGCGGTGGTGAAGAGAGAGCAGGTGGGTGACTCCACTCGAGTGCCCATAAGGGAGAAATTAGTATTCTGCTCAGGAGGTTTGCCAGTTTGTTGTGATGTAATACAATCTGACTGCTGGGAAATAAAAAAGTCACAGATTGGCTCAGATTGACTGTTGTCATGAGGATTGTATGACTGTAACAAATATAAATGTGAGAGAATGTATATATGTTAGTATTTATTTATCTATTATTTGGTAGGTACTACAGTTACACACAATACGCTATGATACATGCTTTCATACATTTTGAGGCTCGAGTTTTTATCTTTTAAACACTATTTTCTTTAGAACTTTCCTTTGAGGGAAGATGAGGGTTTATTTGTTTTGTTTCTGATTGTCAGCTAAATGCATTCACCTATAATTTTAGGGGTTACATGGCTAAAAGCTCTTCTTGACCACTCCTGAAAATGTGCCTTCACATTAGTTAAAATGTGTCTCACGAGCTTTGACAGCAGAAAGCAGGTTCTTTTTGATCACTTATATCCACACGTCCTCTCTTTCACTGTCCTTGTGTCTAATTGTGTCTGCTCTTTCTCCACCTCTTGTCTCTCACTTCTTCCCATTTTGTCGTGATGGGGCGAGCAGATGCATGATAAATTTAGACACATGTGACTCAGTCCAAAGAAGGCTTTAGCTCCATTGTCAGGTGTGCTTGAATGTCTTGCTGCGTAGTGAGGACTGAGTTTTTAAACTACAAGGTGAGGACAGTTTGAAAGGGCTGCTTGGAGGTTTTCAAATTTTCCAGTTTCCATTCAGGCATTTTTATGTGCAAATCGAAAATGCATCGAAAAACAATTTGATGGAAACCCAGCTAATTAAGGGGTTTCAGACCCCCGAGACCCCACGAATTTCGTACCTTGGTTGGTCCTCACAATAATTAGAAATGCAACATTGTGTATTGTGTGCGAGTGTGTGTACAATGCAAACACAGGTTGCTTGCCTCTTGGCTGTGGCTGTCTGCAACAATCCCCTTTGTGCCTTTGTTCATTTGAAAAACACATCCCGAATGATTCCCCCTCTGTGCATTTTACTTCTTAAATTGAGCTCTCGTGTCCTTCACACATGTGCCTCAACACTTGTGCACATCTGTGATACTGATCTAAAGCGTCCAAGGTTTGCATCTCCAGGCACGCAAAGCTGTCAAGTAAAATATTTTTGGACATCTTAATGACAACAGCTCTTATTGCTGCTTTTGGCGCTGCTGAATTATGCAAATCAAAGTTAGCATTCTTATTCAGCATTCACCACTTCCTTCATTATTCATCATTAGGTACATCTATTCCCTGTTTCTGTGTACTGTGATAATGGATTAGATAATACAAGTGTGTTGTGAGGACAAATGACTGTCGGAGGATGTGTGGGAATGGGTGAGAAATGTGGAGTGACAACAGTGACAGTCGAAAATGTCCAATTTTATTTGGAAAAAGAGTAGAGAGGGACAAAAAGGAAATTGTACGAATTTTTTTTTGTTGTAAAATCTGTCGAACTTAACATAATAAATATCACTTAAACATAAAAATGAGCATGTGTGCTGCTCTCAACCTATTTGCCACCACGTGCATGCAGGACAGAGATCATTCGACATGCTAAAGAGGAGCAGTGCAGTCTTTTTATTACCTCAACTAAAATATTAATGTGTGTGCACTCAGTCACCCTCCAATTTTTTGCTGCCTTTCAAGGTGCATGTGTGTGTGTGTGTTTGAATAGATTTCTTTAAAAATGCATCCGTCTCCCTGTTTTGTCCTCCAAATGTTTTCTGAGCGAACACACACGTCTGTGTCCTCTGAGGGGGTTTTGTGCCATCTGGATATCAGTTTGCAGTCAGGTAGAAAGATCAACACAGGTACGCTAACACACACACACACACACACACACACGCACACACACACACAAGCAGTTTGTAATCTTGCCTTTTTGCTGACAACCTCATCTTGAGAAAATTAAAAGTGATTCTCTCTCTCTCTCCCCATGTGTCCCCTCGCCTCTCTCCTCATCGGTTTTTGAAAATTACAGTCATGAAAAAAACCCACAACCCACATCTTCAGTCTGGCTTCATGAGTAATGGATCCTTGAAATCCTCCACGCGATCTCTCTAAGTAAAACTCATTAATTTGGAATCACGAACATGTATTGACAGCACGACGCCAGTGCAGCTCGTGAGTCACGCGCTGCACTGCCAGTTAAACATCACGCACTGCAGTCTGTTAACACTTTTACTATATTTCTGCCTCTCTCAACTGTATTTCTGCATCGTAAAATCTGCTTGAACCTTATCAATTTGTCCGTTTCTCTGGACTCCCATCTGTTCTGCCTCAAAGCGCAGCTAGGCTTCCTGGGTTCCATATTTAAAACGATATGACACTCTTAAAATGTGCGTTACAGACACAACACAAATCCACACAATCAGTTCTCTACAACAGTAAATCGCCCTATGCATGCATCCGGCAATAATGATGCTGCAAGTTTTATTCTTATTTGGTTTTTATACACTGATTGTTTTGTTAATTTAGTCATTAACAGTGGTGAAGAATTCATCTTTTCATTGCTCTTTACACAACCCTGCATTAAAGGAAGCTGCAATCAATGTTAGATAGATTTATTTGACATGGACATCACAGTTACATTGGACAAACCAGATGTGTTGTTTGACTGTTTTTAGCATGCATGCTAATTCTGAACAGGAGGCTTTTAAAAGAAAAGCAGTGTTAACTATAGCACTGAAAACAAAGAGAAAGGTCAGTAGTAGTGCTGTTGATCAATTAAAAAATGTAATCGAGTAAATCACTATAAAAATCTGTGATTAATTGCGATTAATCGCACATCTTTTTATTCATTTGTAAACGTGCCTTGAGGGAAATTTTTCAAGTTTTTAATGCTCTAATCAACATGAGAGTGGACAAATGTGCTCGTTTTATGCAAATGTATGTTTATTATTATTGCAGCAATCCAAAACAATAACAAATACAGTGATATATATTTTGATTGAGCACTCAGTGCTCTGCTATGTTTAGTCTGGTGTGATCAGGGTTCGATTGCTCATGTCTGTTCATATAGCAGCAACATAACAGCTCATTCAGTCCTTATGATACAGACTACGACAAATACTGTCAAGAATATATACTTACTCCTCCACTTTGGCTTTCTTGTCTGAAGTTGTGTATTTGTGTGTATGTCTGTGGTGGTGGCTGCATCACTTCCTGATTTCCCAAACTACAGGGCAGGCCGAGGGCCAGAACATGAGCGCGTTAATCGTGGGTTTAAAAAAAAATAAGAGTGTTAAAAGAAAAATGTGTTAACATGTTTTTAATGCATTAACTTTGACAGCACTAGTTACTAGTAAAGAATTAAAGCGGGACATAATACAATGTACAATCATATAAAAAGGACAATAGTGAAGCAATACAATCATGGTTAAGTACATACATGAGTTATAAAGCAAAGGCAACATGATTAGACAATAACTCAGCTGTTAGCTATTCATGTGAGCACTGTTGTTTTGTTATTAGCCATTGTTCTAGGCCTCTGTTAAAAGCATTACTGTTGGTCCCTAGTTTTAAATTAGTAGGTAGAGAGTTCCAGAGTTTTGCACCGTTTGCAGAAAAAGCAGACTGACCAAACGAAGTCTTGTACATTGGGAGAAGACAATCACCGTTGATGGAGGCTTGTGTGTTTGCCCTAGAAGAGCTCTGACACCTAATGACGACTAATTCAGAATACAGCGGTGACACTTGATTATTTAGTCATTTAAAAACCCGTTAAAAAATACTAAAATCCATGAAATTGTCCATGTTTCGGATGGTGTTTACAGCGAGACGACTGGGTGAGTTTTTGCCGGTTTGGTGACAAAGTGAGAACAATCACAGCCAACTATTGGGCGAACTAGAAAAGAGTCATTACCAGCATGGGATGCTGCCAGCCACAGTGTCACCATCCTCTTGCTAACTATGTCATGCTGCTGTAAGCTATCACTTCAAAGACCAGCATATCGCTTCATCTCACACCACCTGAGGCTCTGTGTGTAAGCTGTGATGACCTCTGACCTCTCCAGTGGCTCTGTGGTATTAATCTTTCTCTCACTCCCGCCTACAGGCTCCGCTGAAAGACAAACCTGCGGGATTAATGCTCGGCTGTGAGTCCATTTTGACACTGAGTGATATTTGAGCAAGAATACAAAAGAGCGAAACAGATGAAGCTCTTGGAAAAACTGTAATGGACCCAATTCAACACTGCAGGTCTATTTAAACATGACAAATGTAGCATGTGAGAGAAACAAGGTGAAGCACAGATCTGGGACAAAGGTGCTCACAAATGTAGTTTTTTATTATGCATTCTGATGCTGTTTGATTTATATTACAGAAAATGTTTGTTTATCCAATTTTTAGTAGGTAACTGAACTCCTAATGTTAGCCAGAGTAAAAGAAGATAATTTCTAAATAGTATCATCAAACCATCAAACAACATTAAAGCTTGAAAGAGTTCATTAGAAAACAATTTTAAAAAACAAAACAAAACACAAAGGCTTATTTGCATTGCAAAAGCTAATTTTTTTTTACCTTAATGCAAAAAAAAGGGTAACTTTTTTTCATGACCAATCAACAGTTTGAAAAATACTATTGATGTGCGAAATATTCACACCAAAGAAAATGCACCCGGTGTGTAAAGGCCTGAAGAATGATAGATGGGAGATCTGCCTCTAATGTTCGGCCCTACTTTACAAAGGCAAAGTGCAGTAACTACACAAACAGTAAAACCGAGAACAATGCTTCTGAAGTTTTCGGACTGCCAGACAAAATGGCTGTTAATGGTTTAGTGTTCATGCATCTGGGTGAATGTCTCTTATGTAGAAATTTTTATGGACAAGAGCCATTACTACTGATGTTGTCTCTATAAACAGACTCTACATTCACTGAATGCAGAGTCTGTAGGCAACGTAGGGCGATCTTGGTACCGGAAAAGCCCGGAAAAGCCCTGATTCATGGTTGTAGTCTTTTGTAGTCCGCATAATTAACTGTCAGCGGCGTGTAAACTGGCTACTTGTGAAAAGATCCGCTGGTACATGTGATCTCTCAACTCCAACTCCATCCTCGCGTCGGACTGTAAACAGAAAATGACTATGATAAAAATGAAAATCACCTATTATAATATAACTTGAAGTCTAAAAGTAGAGGGTATTTGCTGTACTGAAGAATCAAAAGTACAGGAAATATAAATTTACTTAAGTATCGAAAGTAAAAGTACCTGAAAATATGCTGTTAAAAAAGCTGTCAGTCAGAACTGTTTTGTTTGAAATCGGTGCCTGCATGCGGCTTAATAGCACCTGTTTGCACTAGGGACGCACAATTTATTGGTACTAGAGACGTCACAATACAGCCAGCCCACGGTTCAATACAAACCTCGGTTCTTGGGTCCCGGTTTCAGGTTTCGGTACGCATTTTGTGCGTAAGGAGAAAAAAAAAAAAATGTATTTTTTCTAAAATTATTTCTTTATTTGCCTATTAGCTAAAAAAAACCTAAAAATCCATTCAGACACACTTGCATATTGTAAAATGTAAAAATAAATGAACGTGTCTATTATAAGGCTGTAGTTTGTCTATATTTATTTCATTTTTTGGTGCTCTTTATCTTTTGTGGGACATATGCTTCCCTGTAATTTAAATTTTATTTTATTTATTTTTTTTTTAATTTTCATAGATGAGGCACAGTGCTTAGGTAATTCTGAGTGCATTTCAGACTGGTTCTCAGTAAACCCCAAAATATGATTTTATATATAATAAATTATATTATAAATTAGTTTTTATTGGAAAGTGTTGTAAAAAAATAAATTAATTAAAAAAAATGGAAAAATCAACAGAATTAGAAACCGTCGGGTACGGATATCCTTAAAAAACAAAAACTTTAAAGTATTTCTACTTTGTTACTATACAACACTGAAAGTCAGTCAGTCCTGGATCTGGCTCCTCAGCACACATAAAAGGTTATTTTTTAGTATTTTAGCAACTAGATCTGCAAAGATTGATTGAATAATCGATCAATAGAAAATTAATCACCAACTATTTGGATAATGGATTAATCGCTTCAGTCATTTTTCAAATAAAAAAATTAAAAGAATTGTTGGATTAGCCTCTTAAATGTGAGAATTTGTTGTTTTTTTGTATCATTTATGAGAACAAATGAGCAGTCATTGTGTTTTGGTCTCTTGTTTGGATAAAAGAGGCAGTTTGGAGACGTCACATTGGGCTCTGGGAAACTGAGATGAGCATTTTTCACTTTTTTTCACACTTCATGGAATAAATGATTAATCGATTAATCTCAAAAATAATCGGCAGATTAATCGATAATGAAAGTAATCGTTAGTTGCAGCCTTGTTAGCAACTGCTAGCTAGCTAGCTTACCATATGTCCTATTTAGCTACTGTGGCTCTTGCCAGTAGCATTTCTATAAGTTACAACACTAACATGTTCAGACAGAAAACACACTGATTTAAATTTAGTCCACTGTGCCTGGCACTGAGCTCAGTAACCTATATTTTGCTTTTCTCTAATGAACTGGCAAAGCTACACAGCTATCAGGTCATTTCCCCACTGAGAGTTACAGTAAGTGGAATCAAACACTGTACAGACTGATTACTTTGACATATATTCACACACATTACAGTCACAGATGAATAGGCTTTATATAATTCATGATTTCCATATATATATGTTTTACTGTAAAGACGAGCTGGGGCTGTTCCTGCTCTAATTGCTCCACACTTCCTCCTCATGGGAACACGAACATACATGCACGCGACAAGTCCACACACTCTCAAGCTGATGACAGATTGTCCCATGCGGAGAGATGTGGGATTAGATTATCCCACAATCTGTCATCTTGAAATGGACCACGAGAGAGAGAGAGCGAGAGAGAGACAGAGACAAAGACAGAGACAGAGAGAGAGATGCACAAGCATAGGTGGTTATGGAAGATGGATGAAGTGAAGAAATGAGAAAGATCAGAATTATTCCGCTGAGAACACATGAAGTCTGGATTGCAGAGGTTTAATATGATTTTTCACTTGTATCTGTGTTGTTTTTGAGTTATACTCTGTGCGAGTGTGTTCACAGAGGAGTAAATGTGTCTCTCTCAATAAATGTGTGCATCAAACACACAGTGTAGTTGGTATTCATTGCAAGTTCTCTCCTCATGGTTTCAGCCTGAGCCCCAACATCTATCTTAACTCCGTTTTTCTCTTTCCTCACCTACTTTTCTCTTGTTTTCTTTTCTTCTGCCTCTCCATTTGTTCTTCTTTGTCTTTATTTGTACCTCTCGCTCTCACCTGCTTTACTCCATCACTTCTGTCTCTCCTTCCCATTCTCCTTTCCCACTTCTTTCAATCCCTGCCTCCCTCCCTCCCATCTCTTTCTCTCCCCAGATGAAATATTCATGCCCATCCATACAGGGAGCAGCAGCAGCAGCCGGAGCCACGAGAGTCAATGCTTTCAAAGAGAGAGAGGCAGTGGTGGTGGTGGGGGAGAACAGGGAGAGGGCAGAAAACGAGAGGAGGGGGTGAAGACAGAAAAGAGAAGGTGAGAGAAAGGAACAGACAGATGAGCTGTGACAGAATGAAAGAGGAAGAGAACGAGGAGGAGGATGAGTGAAAGACCAAGGAGTTCCTCCATCACATCAAACAGCAAGCAACAGATGATGAAACGCCTCTTTTGCATTTCTCTCTCTTTCACACACACACACACACACACACACACACACACCTGCAAACACTGTAGCTTAATTTAAACGCAAACAGAAAGTAAACCATGGAGAGATACGGCGCCCGCAGCACTTCAAACATGGCCAACACATGAATAAACACTTTGCCTTTCTTTGTTTTCCACACTCCTGCACACCTTTTACACCCTTGGGTGCTCATAAGGCCACCTATAAGGCAATTTTGCACCCAGACATATACACACACACACACAAACAACTAAATGAGGAGACAAATTGCAAACATATGTACAGGACAGGACACACTCTCTCTAAACAAACATGAACAATAATGCTCATGCAAGTGCAAACAAACACATATTAGGCCTCTGAGGCTTCCATCGGTCAGCCCCTACACATGCTCGCTCCCCCCTCAAGCGTCATATGTGATTTTGAATTCACTTTGTCTTATGATCCTGAGTTTACACAAAAGAGTCGCCGTCTGCCTGCCTGCCACGCACGCTCCAATTAGGTGCCAAATTCTGGGTTGTTTCCAAGCAACCTACATTAAGCCACGAAGGCTGTGAGGGGAAAAAATGGGGCTTCAAAGCTTTGAAGGATGTTTTCGCTCTTTGAATGTGAGATTGTGAGCGCGTTTTATGTGTGTGTGAATGAGGAAAAGGCAATAAAGACGGGCGAGCGGCTGTAAAGGAATTGAAAGCAGCACAAATTGGAAATATCTTGTTATATTTAATTTCCTGACATCCTATTAAAAAGCACTCATAGACACGATCGTGGATGAGCGATTCTGTCTCCACTTGACAAAGCGCGGCCTTTGATTGCTGTTGTTAAGCAGCTGACCATGAAGTGACCTCAGATCTGCCTCTGGAGGAAGAAAACCATCAACGGTGGCCATTCAAAAGGTATCACATTATGTTACGCTACACTTCAGTTAATTATACTGTGTGTATTACACAGGACTGGAGCACCAGTGTATATGAACTCTGCCCTGTGGGACAGTATGGCCTCCACTTTGACATCAGTTGCCCGTATTATAGCAGTAAACGATGTAATTAATTGCTTCTGTGTGTGTTTGGATTTTTTTATGGACCTCAGGAAAACTAGTTGGTTGCTATGGCACCAGCTCATGGGGATCCTTAATCAAATCAAATCAAATCAAATCAAATCTTGTTTTACTTTCTAAAACTTTGAAGCTCCTAAAATAAATTGAAGCCTAATAAATGATCTTTGTCAGTATAGTTTCTCAAAAACTCTGTGCTTGCACTTTAGGAGATGGCGTTTGCTCTCAATCCTCCATGAGAAGTCTTACCTTAAAACATTCTTGCAGTGCCTCTAAAATGATTCCATGTGGTTTGTTTCTGCTTTATTTTTGGCCCATTATGCCCGATCTGACATTAATCCATCCATCATTTATAAAATATCGCCACATCGACTCTAAAATAATCAAATTTGTGAGTCAAGTCTGACTAGACTCAAGTCACATGACTCGAGTTCACACCATTTCCCAGCTCAGGGGTCAGCAACCTGTAGGCTACCATCAAAAGAGCCATTTTGCCGACCTTGCTCGCCATAAATATTTGTTTGGAGCCAAAAACATATTTGAGCCTCATAATAAATGTACACAACTTTAAAAGTCTAACTTAGCTCATCATAACTTTTAATAAGCTTAAAAGACCTTTTTTTTCCACAGAGGGCTTTTTATGTTTAGTAAGTAGGCTACTTGAACTTTGAACAAACCTGTTTAAGTCCACCCTATGTTTGTGCAAATAAAATAAAAAACAGCCCACTTTGTAAATAAATCAAACATTTCGCAGCAGCGTAGCGCAAGTAAAAATAGTAAAGCAGTTTCAATTTAGTTTTGACCAAAGTCTGAGGTCGGTGTGATCGTATAGCACCCCAAAATACATCGTTTACAGAACACTGAATAACTTTTGATAGAAATAATATGTAAATACAGTATGATAAATCCAACAGTGAAGGTCCTTGGTAATTATTTAATCCATTTTTCGTATCAAGGAATTCTTTTACTTCTATTTTCGCTCTGTTTTTTCTCGTCTTACTAGTCATATCACTATTTACACATTCAAGTGACACTCCTGCAGCATATTTTGACAGCCCAGCTTGTCCTGAAAAAAATTTAGAGGATTTTATGATTATGCATTACAGGGGTGAGGTTTTACATGCATTTTTGCACAAAAAGGCCAGAAGCTCTTAAAACAGGAAAAAATTGCAAAGACCTCAGAGGGTGTGTGTGAGGTGATTCTCAGCCATGTAGCGATTAACCTTCGGGCTTGATCATAAAACACAATATCAGCTCATTCAATTTATTAACAAAATCGTAACTTGAGAGTGCAGATACTATTCCTTGTGGCGATGAGGTTTTACAATCAAAGAATGGAAAAATGACTCTGGTACAGCATTTTTCTGTCCTGTTTTTTGGGGCTCCTTGCTCTGTTTTGGATGTGTCCCTGATTCACATGATCAGCTCGTTATCAAGCTCTGCTGAAGTCTGATACCGAGACATTTATTTGAATCAGGTGTTTTGGAGCAGAAACACCTCTGAAACATGCAAGTCTGAATACATTGGTCTTGCCTAAAAACAACGATAATGAACCTCGAGCATGAGGAAACGTTGCTGCAAAAACTCTATAGTCATAAAAATTCAACTGATTATTGATAAAGCTTAAATTTAACCAGATGACTTTTTAATCAATTCATCTAGCTAGCACCGCTACACACCACACTCTCTGCTCAGAGGGGGATTTTTCTCTGTACGTTCACTCCTCCTTTGTAAACATTTAGCAGCAGCCAGGTCAGAGCTCAGCTTTCACTGGCTGTAAAGTCCTTCTGGGCAAGTCCTGCCACTCTGTAGCCATCGTGGCAAAACCTCCAGGCAGTTCATCTGTGCTAACAAGTCCACGCCCCTGTGAATGAATGGGGAGAAAGCCACAACTCCACTTTCTGTGGTCATAAAAACTGCACGAATAGAGTTGGCAGTCAAATCAAAGGACCTCCAATAAAGTAATTTAGTTGTTTTTCTTTGTTGCTCTGAACTAGGCACAGGTTAAAAGGATTTTTTTTTTCTTATGTGGGGTTGTATGATGTGCTCATGCCTAGTCAGTGTCTTACCTGCAATAGATAACTCTCAACTCGCTCTCTGTATGAAGAAGCAGCACGGTGCGGCAGCAGGAAACTGATCATGGTGGTGCTGTAAATGGTACCAGCAGCAAATGTTTTAGCCAAAAACAAGACCAGTCACCAAAAGTAAAAATGTCCCTTTATGTATATGTGAAACTCTTAAAATTTTAGCGCTTTACACTGCTGTCAAAAAGCTGTTTTCTTTGGAACTACATTCCCTCAAACGCACAAGGTACCAGCAGCAACACGTCTCGACACACGTGTTGCTGTTGGTACCGTTTGAAGCAATACAAGGATCTGCTTCCTGTCGACACACCGCACTGCATTTCCATACAGAGAGCCACCTGATGATTATCTGCGGCAGATGAGATGCTGACTAAACATATGAGCCTCTCACAACCCCACATAAAAGACAAACTATTCCTTTAAAGTGAGTACAGCCTGTGGTTTAGCCCCTCTCCCCTCCCACCACCAAACCATCTGACTCTTGTCTTGAAAGAAACATCATGCTTGCAGCAGCCAGGAATATCATTTCAGAAACCCAAATTTCTTTATAGTAAATTAGATAACACTGCATGCTGCATCTACTTTTATAACACCAACCACCCAATAAAACTGCAAGGAAAGTGTCATCTCAGTAAACAGTAATGATAAATTGTTATTGTCGTGCATTTAGAATTTTCCGTATTTATGTAAATACAACATTTGTCTAACGAGTAATCTATTCTGCTGGTGTGTGTGTGTTTGTGTGTAATCTCATTTGTGACATTTAACAGCTGCTAATGCAATGCAACACATGCAATGCCACAGCATTTTGCTGCTAATTCAAACAACATCAGCCGACTCTGCTGGGACTCGCTGCAACATACATAATACATTTTCTCTTAGAGCAAAGTTAGCTAATTAACAGAAACATATAGCGGGCTAATTAGCAGCATGCAAGAGAGCAATTTTTCAACCCTCAGAGGACAGAAAATACTGAAAGCCAGAGAGAAAATTTTAAAGTCATAGCAGGAGAGTGTAACGGATGGTTTGTGATGAGACTGGGGGAGGAAGAAGAGAAGAGGGGGCCGGGTTCAAAGAAAGACAAAAAGAGAGACCGCGTTAAAGAGATGAATATTTGATCTAATCTGTCCTCCTTCAGAATATGAATGTGTTACTCGGCATGTTTCTGTGCGTGTGTGTGTGTGTGTTTATGCACTCTAATATGCTGCCATCATAGAACAGTTTATAACAGAGGATGCAGCTCACTGCTCTTTACATCATCACTGATTGTTAAAACAAACACAAATCCAATGGGAACGACACTGAGTGTCCTTTTAAAAGTCAAATTGGCGAACAGAAATGATCAGCATAAGAAAAGCAGAAAAAACTCCCATGATTTTGCTTTAAAGAGAAAAAAAATAGAAGAAAATCTAAAGGTAAATTTGTGTTTCGGGACTACTTCATTACCCTGTCCCACCTGTGTTCACATTATCATGACTCATTGACATTATGTCAGCCCTGCATTGATCCTGGCAGACTAAAAGATCACTTGGCAGCATTTTATGATACCTTTCCTCTCAGCTTTGGGTCACACAGACCCAGGTCACCTTAACACGCCACTCATCTGTCTGCTGTTTGGATTGCAGTGACCTCATGATAGCAAACAAACATACATATGCAATCTTCCTGAGAGTGAACAGGACAAAAAAAAAGAGTAGAAATGCCACCAAACTCTGATATCTACCTCATTAAGAGAGGAAGAGGAGCAGAACAGAGGGAGAAGAAAAAAGGTCTTGAAGGGAAAGAGATGTAAGTAATCCCTCCAGCCTGCTGGTCCACACAGGGAATTTGGGAGCAGCAAGTTGTTCAATAATGTATTGATTTTCTTAGTGGGCTTTTCTATCTTTGAGGATTTGATGTAAATGATTATCTGACAGTTTTCTGCTAAACTAGTGCAGTGTGAATGTATGAGGGTTACAAGTGCTGGTCTCTCTGTCCATCCACCTGTCTGTCTGACAAAGTAAACTGATCAGAGGAGTATTTTTTCTCGATTTTGTTTAAACTGACAAAATCGAAGCAGGTGTTTAACTGCATGCAGAAAATCATGACGCTGCTGAATTTCTTTAAAAGTTGGATGTTTTTGTGATTGAGCAGAAGCTGTGTTTGCACCAAAGCATCTGCTCCACCGGGTTTTATGAGCGGCGCCGGTTCGTTTAACTGATATACAACCATGCAGACATTTGGTGTAATGTGCCTGCTAACGTGGCTCCCATACTAACAGTGTCGAAGCAGTGACAGCAACCAGTGATGCGAAGAAACACCACAACTTTCTCCAGTGAGGTCAGAGAAACAACTATCAGTTTTCATCTCTCCATAAGCATTTTATAGTTCCACGCTCAAAATCAATGCAATTTTTCTTGACTGAAATATCACACCAACTATTGATTGGACTGACATGACATTTTATTCAGACATTTATGGACACCTGAAAATGACCCTCACTGATCTTGGTGATCCTTTAACTTTCATCTGGCTCCACCACGACATTTTACGGTTCAGTTTTTGAATTAAATGTCTGAAAAACTGTTGGAATGGTTGCTGTGACATTTGCTAAAGATGATGATTTAGTGATCCCCTGACTTTCCATTGAGCAGCACCAGCAGGTCAAAATCAAGTGAGATACCTAAACATCAACGAGATGGAGCCAATTTATTTATTTTTTTTACTGACATTCAAGGTTTGATAATGCGTACTGACTTCAGTGATCCTCCGACTCTTGTCCTCTTGTGCCATCATAAGGTTGACATTGCGGTTTTAAGAAAAATGTCTTGACAACTCTCGATCTGACATGAACTATGGTAGTAATGACGTCCTCCATTTTATGATGGCATTTTAGACCCATTGTAGGTTAAAAAATAATGGGGATGGGGGGTATTTAGAGGCAAAAAAAGCATGTGTGGGCAGAGTACAATTAAGTCAACCAGAAATAGCATTTTGAGAGTATCCAACTTCCGTATGATGTCTTTCCAGTATAAATGGGATGTACAGACAGGACAAAACGGAGGAATTTGTGAAAAGCAACGAAACAGGTCATAACAAACATGGAGGATTAAGACGAAGCAATAAGCGATATGGAGTTAGAGGCTAATGTTAGCTTAATGTTAGTCTGCAATGATACTACTGGCTGAAATTTCTCTGGACAAGAAAAAAAAAAGTCACATGACTTTTTTAAAAGGAAAAAAACGTGGTTGAATTTTGATAAAAATACAAAGACAGTAGTTTTTTTGTCAGGGGAGATTTAAATAAATAAACAATGACCAGGGATGTGATCAAAAAGGACTGAAAAGAGATTTTTTTTTTGCATTGCATTTTAGGACATTTATAATCACTTCAGTTGTTGTTTTACTAACATGTCATATTAAAAATTAGTGATGAACTTCAACACTTCTGCCTATGAATCCATTTGTTTTGTTTATAATTGATGGTGCATATCAAAACATCAAACCGATCTGGCAACACTGCCTACTGCTGACATCAAATAGTGTTTTTATGTGAATGAACCACACCACGTCATTTTACGAATTATGTCAAAACAATTTTCCAAACTTTTTCTGATAAAATTTGTGGTTTTATTCTCAGATAATGTTTTAGATTTTTTGTTGTTGTTGTTGCAAATTTATAACTTTGTAATGTCAGCAAATATTGAAGTTTTGTTCCTCAGAAATTTGCAAGCCATAGCCCTGGCCCTTGTACGACATTGTGCACTGTGCGCTTGTGTGTGTGTGTGTGTTTAAGTGGAATGCAATGATTAGACAATGTTTCATCATGATGAAGGTTAAGTGGAAGCAGGGGTTCACAGTCTGTTTGGAATTTAAATCTCTCTTGGTTTTGTTGCCTCTCTTTCCTCCAGCATGATAAAACTGAAGCTGGGTCGATCCACTCGCTCCATCTACCTCGCTCTGGCGTGTCTGTCCCTCGCTCTCCACCTCCTTCTGGCAATTTTTTGTCTCTCCATCCTCCAGACAGCCTGTGTCTTTCCCACCTCTTCTTCTTCCTCCATTCCAAGAACACACCAGTCTATCTCCCACTCCTCCTCCTCCTCCTCTGCTGAATCCTCATCACATAAACTGCCAGCGACACCCCAGGATGAAGAGCTGAATGCTAAAACCTCACACTATAAAGCGAAAGACTCATTTAATAATGCCAGTGAGAGAGAAAAGAAACTGATTGGAGCTGGAAAAGTGATTCCAAACGTTAAAGGTCCTTCTAAGCTGGAGGCACTGTTCAACCATCCACTGTACAACCTGCCACACCCGGAGCTGCAAGAAGATGATTGGCTGCTGAGGGTGAGGACAGATGAACACGTAAGGGACACAGGAAGTGAGGAAGAGGAGAGGGAGGATGTCATCGATAGTGAGAGTCAGTGGTAAGTCCAACAGATGAGAAGAAAACAGATCAATCACTGTGTTAAGTTCAAGCAACAAGCGAAGAAAAAAAACAATCTTTTTTTAAAAGCCCTTGAATGTCCTCTTTCTGACTGGAAGGTTCTTTACAACACTGACACGATTCCTAACTAGACGTGATGCGAGTGAGCGAGCTGGCGAACAGCTGATGCTTTCATTTTTTTCAATGAAGATGTCCTGACTGGTACCATGAGACAGCAAACAGCCACGGCGACATGTTACTTGCTGAAAAAATCGCTCGCCTTGGCTCTATTTGAGCGAAGTTTCACGAGTTTGTTCCGCCTCCTGCCTATTTTGCATGGTCGAAATCAACGCTGATGTCCCTCCGTTTCTGCCTCCCGCTTTCAACAACCAGCTGAACTGGTCCTTCTGCTGCGACGTCACCCGTAGTCAGTCTGGACAACATATCAGCCTGATCTGCTAGAGGTCACTCACGTCGCATCTAGTTAGGAATCGGTGTAAGGAGTTTCAGGGGCACCAAATTGGCTTACTTAAAATCTTGCTCCAAAACAAAAAAAAAATAAAGGTAAAGTAGGTCTACCACTTTGGTCCAGACTGAAATATCTTAGCGACTACTGAAATGAAAGTCTGTACAGACATTCATGCACCCAGAGGATGAATCCTGCTGACTGCAGTGATCTCTTAATTTCTCCTTTAACACCACCAAAAGCTCTGGTTTTCAGTGAAATGTCTCAACAACTACCAGAATGCAGTTAAACATTAATACAAACACTCAATACGTGGTGAACCTGTGACTTTTCATCTAAAGCCATAAGGTCATAGGTCTTAATTCATACAATTCTTTGGTTTATACAGGTAAACAAAATGA